>RCUC01138098.1:0-18772 GCA_003697995.1 Taxidea taxus jeffersonii | reverse complement strand
CCCAAGGAATCCCTGCTGAACTATAGTGTCTTATGTCCTGCACTTAACTTTGTCTAATGAGCTCCCCACAGAAGGGCCAGTACCCCAGGCCCCCAGAACAGCCAGCCTTAGGAATGCTGATGGAGCCCCTCCAGGCAGGAAAGAGCAGACTTGGTTGGTGGGCTCCACAAATGTCTCCCTGATTCCTGGGGGTCACTCACCAATCTCTGCGGCAGCGGCCTCTAGTTTCTTAAGTGTCCGGCTGATGAGTACAACGTTGAGTCCTCGTCTTGCTAGCTGGGAGAGAGGGTAGGAAAACCAGAAAGGAGAAAGATGATAAGCAGATCAGGAAGGCTTGTTTTAAAGGTGAGTTGGAGCATCGCTCTCCCATGGTCACAGCATGTTGTGCTTGCTTCTCCTGGGTCTAAATGTTACAAAGGTTTTCTGGCCTATGAGCGAAAGCACCACACTGGGCCAACCTATAGGTGACATGACAATAGTAATTTAATTTTTGTTCATCGGGTGCCAAGAACTAGTTAACTGGCTTTTGTCTACAGACCCGCAATCTGAATGCCCTCCCGTCAGAAATGTCTGGGGTCAAATGTGTGCTGGAATTCAACACATGCGAGATTTTATACCACAGTTTAGATAACAACACTAGGGCAGCTCCTCCTGTTAGAAAGCAGTACTTCTGCAGGAAGTTTTGAGCTCCTTCCTACTCACAAGGACCTTCTCATGGTTCACTTCCCTCGGGCATGGTCATGAGCCTGAGCCCTCTCTGTTGTCTGGCGCCCAGCAGGACAATAAAAGAGAATAAGGAACAAGAGGGTAAACCAAGGCTTCCTTGAGATCAGGAAAGAGCTCTTCTTCAGAGTGGGTAGTGCCTCAACACAGGGGGCTGAGCAGCAGCATGCCGAGATCCAAGTGTTAACATGGCACAGGCAAGAGGCAACCTTGCTGTGCTTGTCACAGCCAGGCCGAGACTCCTCACACCTGAAACTGCCACGGAGAGAGAAGCTTGAGTTTCCCCTGAAGACAAAAGGAAAAATCGGCCCTCGTTTCACCAGAGATTGATGACATTCGAGTTAGTGACCAAGGGGCCTGTTAAGCAGAATTTTTCTCTGTGGTTTTAATTAGGTGATTTATACTTCCATTTTTAAAAAATTGTTATAAAATGCATATAGCATAAAATCTGCCATCTTAACAAATATATGGAATATTTCATGAATCTACATGTCATCCTTGTGCAGAGCCCTGCTAATCTTCTCTGTGTCATCCCAGATTTAGCATGCGTGCTACAGAAGAGAGCACTATGTCCTTATTTCAACACATAATTGTATATGACAGAAAACACATAAAAAGCTGAATTAAAGACCATATGCGATCTCCAATAGCCAATAGCTCAATCTTCAAGCCAAGGGTTTCCAAATCACCCAGGGAGATGTCAGAGAAAACACTAATTCCCACCCAAGCCAACCAAATAAAAACGTCCAGGGTTGAAGCAATAGCATTTACATCTTTTTCTGTTTTAACTTAGTAAATGATACTGTGACATACACAAGTAGAAGCCCATTGTAAAACATGTCCCGAGGCCCCTGGGTCCTACTTCCCTCTGGCCCCAGGTTCCCGAAGTCTTCAGTTTGGTTTTGACCCTCTTGCCTTTTCCCCTGCATCTACAGGCATACAGAAGTAGATACAGAAAGACACCTTCGTATTGTCGGGGGTTTTTTCCTTTCACCCTTCCTAAATGGCATTGTAAATACTGTATTTTTACCTTAATGGTGGGTCTCGTCTCTAAATATCACGTCTGACGCTCCCTGGTGGTCTAGTGGTTAGGATTCGGCGCTCTCTCTAAATATCACATCTATCTCTGTATCAGTCCAATTTGAGCCACTTGATCCCTTTTTTATTGCTTCCAGTGTCCCGTAGTTCACTTTTGGATGAGCACTGGAGTTAATTTCAAGTTTTCGTTTTATTAATATTGCTACTATAAACCCCCTTCTATAGAGCTCTGTATGTATACAAGTGAATTAATTCCTAGAGTAGATAGGGAAGAAGAAGTGGAATCATTGTGTCAAAGAGTGTCTGCTTTTTAAATTTTCACAGTGTTGCCAAAATAACATCCCTTTCAATAAAGCCTACCACCAAAAATACCCCCATAACAATTTCTTCACACTCTGGCCAGTATTTTTTAATAGCAAACTTTTCAACTTTTCCCAACCTAGTGGTCAAGGAATTATATCCCTATATTGTTTTAATTTGTATTTTTCCAATTACCAGTAGGACTGAGCACTTTTTTATAGGTTTCCATGAGTTACATGTATGCACTTTGCCCCTTCTTCTACTTGGTTGTCATTTCCTTATAAATTTGTAGGGGTGTTGTGGTTTTTTAATATATTCTGGGTATTCATTATTTGCCTACTATATATTTAGCAAGTATTTTCTACTTTCTTTTTGGCACCTTGGTCATACGTTATATATTAATTTTCATGTTATCGAGTTGGTGGATATTTGCGATGGCTTCTGAAAAATTTCCTTTCTGAACTTCCCTAACTCCAAAGATATAAATATGTTTTCCTACAACCCTTTACGGTGCTTTTATCTTTCTTGTTTGTTTGTTTTTGAGACTAATGTGACCGTAAAATCACCGAGCATTTTTTTTTTTCAAGATGGGTGGCAATTTTTTAAACAACATTTTTCTATTTTTCCATTCCTTCTTGATTTTAAATGTTAACTGGGTCATATGCCAAATTCTTACATGTACATGGGTCTGTTTATGATCTACCTGGTCTGTTTCACTGACTTACTGGCCAATTTCTGTTCCAGGGCCACTTGTGATTTAATCACAGTCTTATAATAGGCTTTGATATTTGACATGTGGAACAGGACTTCCTATCAGTTATTATTATTCTCTTTCAAAATACGTTTGTTTTGTTTTCTTACTTTAACTTTCCAAACAAATGATAACATTGTCTAGTCAAGTAGTATATAGAAATTAGGGATATGTGGGGGAAATAATATTTTACAATCCTACGTCTTTGTGGTAATTAGTTGTCTCACCCATAAATTTGGTATCTATGTCTCCCAGTCTTATGTGTGCTCCTAAGAACTTTTAGAAGTTTCTTCATATATATCTTGGACATTTCTTGTTAGTTTGCATTGGTTAGCATAACATTAGCTCACATCACAAAGAAGTCCAAAATTTCAGTGGTTTCACACAATGAATTTGTTGGTTGTCTTATATAGTAAACTCTATTCGCATAGTCGTTCAGGTCCCATGGCTGAGAAAGTCTTTGCCATCTTCAACACTAGTTTTCCAAGACTGTTTCAAGTGTTCAGTTCCAGCCAGTGCAAAGATTAAAAGAGGATAGAGAAGGTACATACCCTCTTTTAACCACCTTGACCAAGAAGTGCCACACAACATTTCTGCTTGATATCATTGGCCACTTTGGTCACATGGCCCCACGTAAATGGAAGGGAGTCTGGGAAATGCCCCGGCTGCCCAGCCGCCTCCAGCTATGATGCTCCACCATGGGCAAAAGAGTAGGGATCTGGGAGGACATCTAGGTGTTCCTGCAGATACTTTACATTTATTTGTTGTTACCATGAATTACGTTATTATGGAAAGCAGAAGAAACTCCAGAATGAAATACCTAGGTTCAATTCCTGTTTCCACCACTTAAACCTGTGAGCACAAGTTACCTAAACCAGACTTTCCTCATTAGCAAAAAGAGGGTTACCAATAGACATACTTCATTAAATTGTTCTGAGAATCAAATGAAAAAACTCACTAGAAGTGCCTTTCTAACTGGTGTCAAAACTGTGGTTTTGATTTGTAGTTCCCTGATGCCAAGTGATGTGGAGCACTTTTTCGTGGCCATTTGGATGTAAAAGACATGAATTTGTCTTTGCTATAGTATAATGAAGTTCAGTTCTCATTGCCCAATACTTGGTGAAGCCATGGAGGCCTTGTGTTGAGCTAGTGGAGCCAGTGGATAGAAAAGGTAGGGCTGGGACTGAGGTTTCTCTTTGTGATTAGGAGCTCTGCCCAGCCACCAAGCCAAATGAATTCTTTTATTCATTGTAATAGTTTCTTTATCAATGCTTGACCTTTCACCAAAGACAATGATATTCTCTACAGGGCACAGTTTTGTCCCTTTCTCTCTAATATTTGCATACTTTGGTCTCATTATCTTGGCTAATATCTCCTTAAACAAATATATGGTCTGTTCTCTACCATACTGAGAACACTTATCATGTTTCTCAGTACAAAGAATGAGGTTTCCCATTATTTCTGAAAGTTATTTTTAATCAATTAGAACATTTTCACCTATTCCTTTTTGCCAAATCCCTTCTTTTTTAAATGGCTGGGTTCTGATTCCTAATACTTAGTTTGGATCCTAATTCTCTTACACTACCTTTGTCCCATTTTGATATCAAAGTCATGTTAATCTATCTACACAATTCCTGAAAACATGTTCGCATCTGGAAATGACCAGAAGACTTTGTTTTACCTAAGACGGATCAGTGAAGTTACGGGACCAGAGGCAGAGAAAGAACCAGAGCTGTGGGACAGATTCAAAGAGACAAAGGGAAACTGTGATCATGAGTGTGTCCCATGAGTCCTGCCAAGAACACTTGTCTCAAAAACTGGTCACACTGTATACTGCTGTTTCCGAAAGAGTCATGGAAATCTCCCACAGTGGTTGCAAATTCATCAAATGCTTCTCTTTCAATCAGTTTCTACTTTCAGTATTTTGAAGTTATATTGTCAGAAATAGAATAGGTTCAATATGAATAATATGTAGCGTATTGATTCTGACCATTTCTCTTTTATTATCTTGAATTTTATTTTATCTAATACTGATATTGCTCCCACTCCTTTCATTTCTTTTTGCATTTTCCTAGGATATGTTTTTCCATCCCTTTACCTTCAACCTTACTCTACCTAACATTGGATTGGTGTTTAGTTTTGTTTTGTTTTTAGCTCTTTCTGAGTGTCTGTCATTTATCAGGAAATATAACCAAGTCACATTTATTGAGACTGCAAATTTACTACACTGGCTCTGGCTATCTTGTTTTAGTTTTTTTACTCACAGTGTTTCCTTCATTATTGTTCTCACTTTGTAGTAAGCAAGACATGATACGCAAAGCTGGAGAGACAAAATAGCCCCAAATTTCAGTGGCATAATACAAAAGAGGTTTGTTTTTCCTCACACCATGTCTTCTGCAGAGAACCAGACAATCCAGACCAGCTCCCTCCATCATCCCCTCAGGGATCTAGGTTTTTTCCCAGGGTTCAAACTGAGATGAGGCAAGCAAAGGACCTAGGTGCAAAATTTAAGGAGGGTCTCACTCTCTTGTTCATGCTCACCACACATGCCTCACCTCAGTCCCAGCCCTACCTTTTCCATCTACTGTCTCCACTGGCTCAACACAAGACCTCCATGGCTTTGCCTAGTATCGGGCAATGAGAACTGAACCTCATTATACTATAGCAAAAACAAATTCATGTCTTTTACATCCAAATGGCCAAGAGACATATGAAAAAGTGTTCCACAACCCTTGGCATCAGGGAACTACAAGTCAAAACCACAGTGAAATACCAGTTGACACCAGTCAGAATGGGTAAAATTAACAAGTCAGGAAATGACAGATGTTGGCAAGGATGTGGAGAAAGGGGAACC
The DNA here is from genome assembly GCA_003697995.1 of Taxidea taxus jeffersonii. Classification (NCBI taxonomy): domain Eukaryota; kingdom Metazoa; phylum Chordata; class Mammalia; order Carnivora; family Mustelidae; genus Taxidea; species Taxidea taxus. The sequence continues at coordinate 13,106 of RCUC01138098.1, read as the reverse complement.
CTCCTACATGGTGGGAATTCAAGCTGGTGCAACTACTCTGGAAAACAGTATTGAGGTTCCTCAAAAATTTGAAAATAGAGCTTCCCTACAAATCAACAATCACACTACTGAGTATTTACACTAAAGATACAAATGTAGTGATCCAAAGGTGCATGTGTATGTACCCCAATGTTTATAGTAGCAATGTCCACAATAGCCAAACAATGGAAAGAACCTAGATGTCCATCCACAGGTGAATGGATAAAGAAGATGTGAGATAGGAGTGCCTGAGTGGCTCAGTGGGTTAAAGCCTCTGCCTTCGGCTCAGGTCATGATCCCAGGGTTCTGGGATCAAGCCCCACATCAGGCTCTCTGCTCAGCAGGGAGCCTGCTTCCCTTCCTCTCTCTCTGCCTGCCTCTCTGCCTACTTGTGATCTCTGTCTGTCAAATAAATAAATAAAATCTTTTTTTTTAAGATTTTATTTATTTATTTGTCAGAGAGAGAGAGGGAGAGAGAGCAAGCGAGCTCAGGCAGACAGAGAGGCAGGCAGAGGCAGAGGGAGAAGCAGACTCCCCACCCAGCAAGGAGCCCGATGTGGGACTCGATCCCACGCTGGGATCATGACCTGAGCCGAAGGCAGCCGATTAACCAACTGAGCCACCCAGGCGTCCCAAGTAAATAAAATCTTTAAAAAAAAGAAGAAGATGTGAGATAGATATATATACATAATGGAATACTATGCAGCCATCAAAAAACCCAAAATCTTGCCATTTGCAACAATATGGATGGAACTAGAGGATATTATGCTAAGCAAAATAAGTCAATCAGAGAAAGACAATTATCATATGATCTCTCTGATGTGAGGAATTTGAGAGGCAGGGCGGGGGGGTCGTAGGGAGTAGGGAAGGAAAAAATGAAACAAGATGGGATCAGGAGGGTGACAGACCATAAGAGACTCTTAATCTCATGAAACAAACTGAAGGTTGCTGGGGGTGGGAGGGGTGGGGATAGGGTGGTTGGGTTATGGACACTGGAGAGGGTATGTGCTCTGGTGAGTGCTGTGAAATGTGTAAGCCCGATGATTCACAAACCTGTACCCCTGGGGCAAATAATACATTATATGTTAATTAAAAAATTCATATCTTTTTGAAAAGTAAGTTACAAAAACAAGAACAGCCTTTTTTTTCCAAACTAAATACAGAACCAGTTCTGTATGTGAATTAGTAAAGCATTTCCATAAATGAAAAAGTATTCACAAAACAGTAAACATTTCATAAAAATACTTATAAGCAAAAGAATATACATCAAACCACAAGTTTGTATGTGGGAGGAAGAGAAATGGTAGATAGGATTGAAAGAAAAGAAATTGAGAGAGGGACCACATACAGATCAATGACAACAATTCAATCTTCTGTGTCCCTGAGTAACAAACACGAGAAAGAGTCTATTTCTGGTTTTTGTTTTGTTTGTTTTGTTATTTAGATTCCACACATAAATAAAATCACATGGCATCTGTTTTTGTTTTTGTTTTTTCCTGTCTGGCTTATTTCACTTAGCACAAAACCCTCTAGGTCCATCCATGTTGTTGAGAATTGCAGGATTTCATTCCATTGTGTATATATACCGTATCTTCTTTACCCATTCATCCCTTAGCAGACACTTACATTGTTTCCATATCTTGGCTATTGTAAATAATGCTGCAATAAACATAGGAGATGGGTGAAATAAGTGAGGATTAAGAGATATACAAACTTCGAGTTATAAAATAATTAAGTCACAGGGATGGAATCTACAGCATAGGGAATATAGGGAATAATAGAGAATAGGGAATAATATTGGGAATAGGGAATAATATTGTAATAACTTCTTATGGTGACAGAGGGCAGCTACTCTTATTGTGGTGAGCACTGAGTAATGGATAAAATTGCCTAATCATTGTGTCATACACCTGAAACTAACAAAATGTGACATACATGTCAACTACACATCAATTATATATATATATATATTAAATTCTACTGCATAAAAAAATAAGGAAGAGAAGGAAGAAGAATAAAAAGAGGGTGGAGGGAGGAACAGGGAAGGAAGGAAAATAAAAAACACTAGAGTACACCTGCCTGGGTAGACCTATATTTTCATGGAAATAAGTGTAGTCGGTGTGCCATCTTCCAACCATCTGTTGCTTATTAATTATGCCAATTCTGAGTTTTACAATACCCATGCTACCAAGGTTAATTTTTTGTTTATAAAAGCTTATTTTACAGCTACCTTTAGCCATTCTAGTTTATTTTTTAGCTAAGGTTACACCTAACCTTATCAATGAATAAACCCATTTTCACACTTTCTGACAAAGAATTTCCTTGTTAAACTGTGAAAGAAAACTTCATCCCAAACTTAAATACAAGCAAAATGATGATTGCTTGATTTTTCTTTTTTTTTTAAGATTTTATTTATCTATTTGACAGAGAGACAGCGAGAGAGGGAACATGAGCAGAGGGAGAAGCAGGGAGCTTCCCTGCTCGGCAGGGAGCCTGATGTGGGGCTTGTTCCCAGGATCCTGGGATCATGACCTGAGCCGAAGGCAGTCAATTAACACTGAGCCACCCAGGTGCCCAAAATTTTCTTTTTTTTTTTAAGATCACCCTAGAATGTTTTCTAAGAAGACTTGGCCTCATCTGATGCGTTGGGGCTTTGCTGTTACAGAATTTTAACAGTCGTTAGCCAAAGAAGGTACAGACAGCACACAGACAGTAAAGTTAGGGACAGAGGACTTGTCAGGACTTCATAGTCTGACAGGGAAACTAACCCAGAGGTGACAGACCATAACTGTCATACATTTCAACCCTGTAGAAAGTTAGACCATCTATTACCTAACTTGGCAATATTATCACGCATTCCTTTTCAACTGACAATTTAAATTCTTATTGCTCAAACACTCTGTAATCAGCAATTTGGGTTCCTACTGGATCCTTCCTAACTAAGTCGAATAAAACTTTAACAAGTGCTAACATGCAATTTGTTTGAGAATTGTGTTTTTACAGCATTAAAGATAAAAAATATTGGTTGATCCTTTGAGTTATTTGGCTAAAGGGCCACAACAGTTAGACTATAACCCTAAATATCGACAAGATTTCAGAAATGACTAGACTACCGTGTTCTCATAAAGACAAAGAATATCAGAGCAGAGTTTTTAAGTCTCACTTTACGATATTCTCAAGAAATACACATAAAACATAAGGTCGCAGAAAGGTTGAAACTAAAAGGAGAAACATAAGGTGAATACCAACCAAAAAGAAAAAAGGCATGGCTTTATTAATGCCAATCAAAACAGGCACTGAAGCATGTAAGTGTTACTAGAAATAAAGACTAGTAAAAAGTTCAGGTCATCAAAAAGATGTAGCAATTCTAGGGACGCCTGGGTGGCTTAGTTGGTTAAGCGGCTGCCTTCGGCTCAGGTCATGATCCCAGCGTCCTGGGATCGAGTCCCACATTGGGCTCCTTGCTCGGCAGGGAGCCTGCTTCTCCCTCTGCCTCTGTCTGCCTGTGCTCGCTCTCTCCCTCTCTCTCTAACTAATAAATAAAATCTTTAAAAAAAAAAAAAAAAAGATGTAGCAATTCTAATCCTGCATTACCTAACAAAATAGCCTTAGGAGAGGTGCAAGGAGAGTTGAAAAATACACCATCAGAATAGGATATTTTAATTTCCCATTTTGGTACTTGCTGGATAATATATGCACACATTTGGTAAGGATAAAGACTATTGAATCCACAGAAATAATACACTTAATGTAATAGATGTGTTTATATGCTAAACAATTGCAGGTAACATTCTTTCTAAAGTTGAGTCTTTCAAAAAAAAAAAACTGATGAAACTGGCAAATCTCCAGCAAAATTAATCAAGAAAAAGAGAGAAGGCACAAGTAAACCATAAACAATATTAGAAATGAAAAGGTGGGCATAATTTAGAGATCCAGCTGAAATTTAAAATACAGAAAAGGGGTTAAGAGAGGAAACAGAACATAATAGTTAATTTTGCTACCTCCTGAAATCCCATTAAATGCGAAACAACATTTTTCAAGAAAAACATAAATGCACAGGGAGTAATAAGAAACAAGAGCAACCCCAAATTTTTGGTTCCTGGAGAGTATGGGCAGGATCCCAAGTCTAAACACAAGCAAAGGGGTAAGCTGAGAACTGGGAAAACGTATACCACTAAAATCCTCCAAAATCTTGGGCACTGCCAGCACCAAACCTGGGGTAAAGGGGGGACTAAATGAGGGGGGCTGGGTAAGAGCTGTTGGAGAAACTGTTAGAACCCCAGGTGCCCATTTCCATTCTGCAGGTTAAAGACAGGGGTCCTCTCTGAGAGCAAGGGGCTGCACAAATTATGCCCCTGCCAGTTCTGACTCCAGAAAGATGACAGACAGGCCCTTTCAGGCAGGAGGTTAGCTCTTCTCTAGGGAATCTCAGCCACATCAAGACACTTCCTGGGGTTCCCCAGCACACAGCATGAGCCCTACACACTCAGCGCCCAGACCCACTCCCGCACAGACAGTCCGGGTAGTTCTCATCCCCCTGAGCTAGCTCTCCAACCTGGACAGACCAAGGAACACCTGTGGAAAGTTGCTAATAGAGAGCCAAACAGGGGAAAAAAGGCAACTTGGAAGGAGAAAACAGTTTTTTGAAAGCAGGAAAAAATATATATATATATGGATATGGATATATATATATATATCCCAGATGGGTAAGAAAAGCTATTACTCTATACAAAGGACATGTGGCTCTACAAAGGTGCAAACAAAATGCAAATGAGCTCTCAGAAATGGAAACAATTTTTAATCTCTTAAAAACAATTTTCATTCTTAATTTCTTAGAAATTTGAAATTTCAAAAGCAAATAGCAAAAAGCGAAAAGTTCCATAAAACTGAGGATAGAATTAATGAAATCCTTTTGCAGAAAGGAAAGCAGAGACAAAATGGAAATTGTGAGAAATAAAGAGACAAGTAGAGGATGATTTCAGGATCTGAATAATAGGAGTTCCAGGAAAAAAATATAAACAACAGCTGAGTAATTGGAATTCCAGAAAGTGAAGAGAAAGTGGGGAGAGAGTAAATGCCCTGGTGTAACTTGCTTTATGGGGTGACCTGGCTGTGTCCCTCACAGCCTAACCTCTCAATACTTCTGCTCACTTTCTGAACATTCTGTTATTTTGTGAACCAGATGACAATCTTGGACTCAATTCCTTTCCTGCTTTTATTTTTTTGGACATAGGAAGAGAGGGCTACAAAAAATTATGCCAATACATTTTAAAACTTAGGTGAAATGAATATATTTCAAGAAAAATATTAATTTCCAAAACTAATTTGAGAAAAAAATTAAAAATTCAAATAGTTCTATAACCACTAAAAATAATAACAATAATAATAGTCAGGTGATGCTGATAATGGTATAAATGAGTACTTTAAATTGTACCACAAAGAAAACTCTAGTAACAGATGGTTTTATAGATAAGTTCCATCAAATACCCCCCAAAAGGATAATGCCTAAATTGCACAATCTTTTTCAAATATTAAAGAAAGGTAAAATTCCCCCACTCAGTTTATGAGGTCAGTATAACTTTGACACCAAAACTTTGGAAGCTAGTTGGCATTATCTAGTAATGTTGACAATGCATAACCTATGCGCCAGCAATTCTGCCCCATGTTCTCAACTCTTGCACAAGACCTTCAGGAGGCATGGACAAAGTGTTCATACCAGCAGAAATAGAAACTACCAAAATGTCCGTCCAAAAAGCAAAGTATAACTAAACCGGGATATATGTATGTCACAGAATACCATGCAATACTGAAAATGAATAAACTGTGCTCTGCACACATCAGCATGGATGAGTTTCAAAAGCATAATATTGACCAATAAGAAGCAGATTACAGAAGACAAATGAAACCATTGACATTAAGTTCAAAACAAACACTGCAACCAATATGTTGCTTAGGGATACATGCATACGACTTTTTTTTTTAAGTCAGAAAATTAACACGATGTTCATAATCATGCTTCTGTCTTGGGGGTAACAGAAGGGGAACACATAACAAGACATGTGTGACCGGATAGCGGGCTTCAAGAACACTAGGGATGTTCTCATTCTTAACGTGAGTGATAAGGGACACATTACTCATTTTATGACTTTTTGTAACCACGTCTATGGATTACATACACCTCTGTCTCTCTCTTTCTGTCTTGCACACACGCACACTACAGTAATGTGGCATGGTCAAAGCCTGGATCAGAAATTCTAGGGTTGAGGTCAAGCCACAGGGTAACAAGAGCCAGGGGAACATAAAACTAACTCAAAGCTGCTATTTTCACTGAAGGCAATGTCAAAGAGAATAAGGTGAGAGTGCAACAGGAGTACTTTAGAGGAGAGGAATTGAGACGTTAGGAAGAAGAATTTCCTCGCTGAAAAGACAAAACACCACTCTAAGTTGCCAGGTAAACGTGCAATGATACTCAAAATTAGGACAAAGCAGTTATTTTTCTTGGGTTGGTCTGAGGCAGAACTGGCGAAGTGATCTTAATTCAAGGGCCAACTCCGTGCCATTACCTGTCGCTGCCAAGAACACTGATGGGAGAAGCACTGTGCCCTGGTCTGTCACACTGGAGCTGGGAGCCGATCGGCATCCGCAGCTGCACAGTCCCAGACGCTGGGGAGCACCACTGGAACCGCCCAGAGGTGGAGGAATGAAACCACACAATCTTTAGTCATGCATTTTGCTTCTAGTATTCTCTGGGCATTAACAGTAAAGAATACATATATCAGAGAAACAGAAAGTAGATGATGGACTTTTTGCTGTTTTCTTCTTTGCATCTCTTTAAATTAAAAAAAATGTACGTAGAGCTACCTTATGACCCAGCGATTGCACTACTGGGTATTTACCCTAAAGATACAAACGTAGTGATCCAAAGGGGCACATGTACCCGAATGTTTATAGCAGCAATGTCCACAATAGCCAAGTTATGGAAAGAACCTAGATGTCCATCAACAGATGAATGGATAAAGAAGAAGTGGTATATATATACAATGGAATACTATGCAGCCATCAAAAGAAATGAAATCTTACCATTTGCGACGACATGGATGGAACTAGAGCGTATTATGCTTAGTGAAATAAGTCAACTGGAGAAAGACAACTATCACATGATCTCCCTGATATGAGGAAGTGGAGATGCAATGGGGGTGGGGGTTAAGGTGGTAGGAAAAGAAAAAATGAAACAAGATGGGATCGGGAGGGAGACAAAAAGAGACTCTTAATGTCATAAAACAAACTGAGGGGGGTGGGGAGAGAGGTTGGGAGAGGGTGGTGGGTTTACATTATATATTTAAATTTAAAAAGCTTAAATTTAAAAAATAAAATAAAAGATAAAGATTGGCTTTTTAAAAAAAATGTACGTAAACATCATTAGCCATCAGAGAAAGGCAAATTAAAACCACAATGAGACATCAATATCCAGCTATCAGAATGACTACAGTAAAAAAGAGTGACAACACCAAATGCCATAGACCACGTGAAGAAAATGAACGACTTATCCATTGCTGGTAGGAAGGCCAAAGTCACTCTGGGAGATAGTTAGGCAGTTTCTTAAAAAAACAAACCCACCAACTAATTATGCAAACATCACACCCCCCAGAAATTGCTCTCTGGAACATTTATCCCAGAAAAAAGAAAAGAAAAAACTTCTCTTCACACACAAACCTATATACAAATGTTTATAACAGCTTTACTTGTATTGCCAAAAACTGGAAACTACCTAACCTAGTTGCTCTTTAGTGGATGACTGGTTGGACATCCACTAACCATTGGTCATTCATGCCATGGAATACTACTCAGCCATAAAATAGAATAGACTATCGATATGAGAACCCACCCAGACAGATCTCTAGAGAACTGGGCTGAGTGGGGAAAAAAAAAAAGTCAATCCAAAAAGGTTTCATAGTGCATGATTCCATTTATAGAGCATTCTTGAAATAACAAAATTATAGAAATGGGGACCAGATTAGTGGTTGCTCGGGGTTAAGGAGGGAGAGGGAGATGTGGGTGGGTGGGTGGGTGCTGTGTGGTGCTCAGCTGGGCCTGAAGCCAACTGGGAAGCCAGTTTGGGGTTAGTTTGGCTGCTTTTTGTACTGGCCAGAGCAGCTGCACCTGCTCCCTTAGGGAACCCTGCCTGTGACCAGGCAGCACCCACTGGGAACCCTGAATGCCTAGAACCCTGGGAGGCAGTAAATTTTGATGTCTTTGACCTAAGCCTACTTGAGTTTTTGTAATTATTGGGATTTTCTTGTAGCCTACAATAATTAGAGGTCATTTAAGGCTACAGCTCTCATCCCCCAAAACCCAGTCAGCAGATGGTATATTAAAAAATGCAAGCAAGTCTCCAACAAAACCCTGCCACATAGAAAGATTTATTAGTAAGCTGGCGCCAAAATAGTTGTGAACCTGTTCTTACAGGTTTGTGGAGTCCCAGCTCTCTGTCCCTTAGGCCCTCTCTGAGGAGGTCATCCCAGGAAGATATGATAAAGGCAGGACATGGTCAGCCCTCTAGTGGGGTCAGGAATCCTCCACAAAGCAGTGGGACAGGAGACTAAATCAGCTCAAGGCCAAGGGCTACTCTGCGGCACTCACAGATCTGACATTTTTGTTCCTACAATGGTAGAAGTGACTGTACAAGATTTCAAGCCAATCCACATATCTAGAACTGCATTTCTTCGGGAAATTATTTATAACATCTGTTAGGCTAAGGGAAGACTATCTAACAAAAGTCCAGTTAACTGAAGCATAGATGTTGATGAACTCTGACTTATCACCTTTAAAAATTAACTAAACACTGGATTTGGCTAGAATCTAGAATTTCTGGCTAGAAACAGCATAGCCAAATTGGGTAACTTGGGGAGAGTTTATAAAAGGATGTTTTGCAATGTATGGGTACAGTATAAGGAAACGACAAGACTCTGGGGCTAAGAACAGCAGAGCCTCTGTCACCTCTGTGCCCCAAAGGGCTGGGGAATGAACAGTGGCCAGAGCTGGAAAAGGCAGCTGTGTGGAAAGGGCCACCTAACAGAGTTATACCTGCAGCAGAGGGACACAGCTAGTCCCTTAGACCCGCAGGGAGACAGCTGGAAAAGAACCCCATTCTCCTCCCCGCCTCTTATCTGTTGCCAGTGGCGCCCAGTGGTCCAACCCACCAAAAACCAGAGTCGAGCTGAGCCTGTCCGGGTAGCTCAGCCTCCTGGACACAGAGCAGGATGAGGAAGGGCAGAGAGTGGGTCTGGAGGGGCAAGAAGAAACCCAACACACACCACCTCTGGGTGTTAGCTTTAACAGACAACCAACCACTGCAGAAATGTGGACTAAGACTCACCTATCTTAAACATAAAGTTGCCATACAACCCAGCAATTCCACTCCTGGGTAATCTGTCCAAGAGAAAGGGAAACGTATAATCACACTGAAACTGGCATATGATGCTCACAGCGGCGTTAGTAGACAGATGGTCCCTGACTTACGATGGCTTGACTTGAGATTTATGGACTTCACAATGGTGCAAAAGTGATACGCATTCCAGAGAAACCAGACTCTGAACTTTGTTTTTGTTTTTTTTCATACTCTGAACTTTGAATTTTGATCTTTTCCAGGGCTAGTGATAGGCGGCAGGATCCTCTCTCATTTACTAGGCAGCAGCCAGCGATCACGAGGGGCTGAAAGACCCATAACACTGATAACCATTCTGTACCCACACAGCCATTCTGCGTTTCACTTTCAGTGCAGCATTCCATAAATTACATGATGAGTCAATTCTTTATTATAAAATATGCTTTGTGTCAGGTGATTTTGCTCAACTACAGGCTAATATAAGTGTTCTGAACACATTTAAGGTAGGCTAGGCTAAGCTGTGATGTTCGGTAGGTTAGGGATGTTAAATGCATTTACTCCTTATGATATTTTCAACTTAAAATGGGTTTATAAGTTTTGTAAGTTGAGAAAGATCAGTATAGCCAAAAAATGGGAACACCTACACATTCATCCAACTGGTTCAGTGAATAAATTGGGCATATCCATACAATGGAATATTGTTCTGCAATAAAAAGTGTAACACTGTCGACACTACAATACTGGTGAAACTCCAAAACATAATGCTAAGTGAAAGAAGTCAGTCAAAAAGGGCTGCATAATGTGGGGTAGCATTTGGACAAAATGTTCAGAAAGATCAACGGCAGTCCAGGGCTGGGATAGGAACAGGGAATTAAGTGTAACCAGGCAAGAGGGATCTTATTAGACTCTTACTAGGGGGTTGGAAATGCTCTACAGCTGAATGGTGATGAGGATGAACACTTGGTGGATTTACTAAAAATCCTTAAATTGTATACTTAAAACAGGTGGATTTTATGGTATGTGAATTAAATCTCAAGAAGCTGTTTAAAATAGAACACCAACTGACCCACATGCTATCATATCATCTCTGCTAAAGTATTTTAAAAATAAATCTACATTCACTTTAATTGGTGACCTTTAGCCATAAAGGATTCTCACAAGGCCGACCCCTGGCCTAGAATCTCGACAGTGGGGTTTCACTTTATAAAAAAATAGTCAACCAATAACCAGACATACAAAAAGATAATTAAGGGTGATCCTCTGCATCTGTTGTTGACTTTCAATAGTCAATAACCTAGGACATTTAAACATGACACACAAAAAGTGTGTTCACTGATGGTTGGACTGAAACACAACTATTATTTAAAAGGTCCTAAAAACCACAGAAAATCTTTCAAGGACTATGATGTTGATTTCAAGGGACTCTAGATAAAGCTCCATTCTGGCCAAACTGAGAAAAGGAGGGGAAAGTGGAGGAAGGTTCTCTAAAACAAAAACATGCCTTCCTCTAAAAGAACAACCACTGCAGAAAAATCAAGCCAATAGAGTGAATCGTGAAGTAAACTATGGGCTCTGGGTAGTAATGAAGTGTTAGTGTAGGTTCACCAATCATAACAAATATTACTCTAGAGGGGGATGTCGATAGTGTGGGGCTACACATGTTTGGGAGTCGAGGGGATATGGGAACTCTCTGTGCCTTCCACTCAATTTTGTTGTCAACCTCAAACTGTTCTAAAAAAATTAAGTCTATTTAATATTTTAAAAATAAATGGAAGATAAAAAGATTAAAAAATAAAAAATTAGGACTGTCCTATTTCAAGACTGACCCTGCCAGTGATATACCAGAGTTTTTCCCCTCTCTCTCCCTATGGAAAACACTCCCCACAGGAACCTCCAAACACTCATCTTGAGCCTTGGAATCCATCAAAATGGTGATCAAAGAACGAAGCACCTTTGTCTCACAATTCACTTCATCAGCCTCCTAAAGAGAAGATTGTCCATTAAATGGAAAGCAATTTACATTTTCAGCACAAAGGATGCTTGCTTCCTGGTGGGCTTCCAGCCTCTCCTGAGTTGTGCCATTCCTCTCAAGAGCCACAGACATTTTAAAGGTTCTATGTGAAGTGGTCTGGGCCAGGAGGGGGTGGTGCAGAAAACACTTGTCTGGGCTAGCATTGTTCCCTTTGTCCACTTGAGCAAGGCTCTATTTTATTTCTAGGATGTCCTGGCTGACAGGCTCCATACACAGGTTTTGCCTCTTTTCCTTTAGGGAGTTAAGCTACAGAAGCCCTCCCTTTCCCAGAATGCACTGTGACACCGTCCTACAGAAGGGCTGCTTCAGAAATGAATGTGCCCTGTTTCCTTCTTTATGTTATGGCCTGCCTCAGGGAAGAGGCTTGTGACTGCTAATCTGTAACAGGTGGTGGGAACACAAGGGAAAACAAGGCCTCCTCTGTATGGCAGTGAATAAAAGAAATTCAGGTGCTGAAGGAACAAAACTGGTGTGAAGACAGGGTGAAGCAGTGGCCTCACAGGGAGGGAATAGTGGACCCCTCTTGTGCTTCCTCCCCTAGCCCACCCCTCACCGCAGTTGTTTTCCACCTTCTCCCAGTACTACTTGAAATTCCCTTAGCAGGAGGCAAAGCCACTCTTGCCACACCAAATATAAATACAGATTAAGCTAAAATGCAATATAAAATGGGTTCCCAGAAAGATGGAGAAGTACTTTTTTTGCCATTCCTACCATGATATGCAACTAAATGACTCTAAAAGATAGGGAGAAGATGAGCTAGGGGCCTTAAGACCCAAGAAACAGCACAGTGGTGAGTGCCTGGGTTTTCCTTTTCCCTCATATACCCAAGAATTATTGGTAGAAAAGCTGGCAATTCAGAAAACCACAGGTACAGACATACAAAGTCCCAACAAAATTCTGCTCTCTCTAACCAAAGGACCAGAAAAGAGACAGCCTAGCAAGGCAGAAAGGTTTAGAAAAGAAGTGCTCTACTCCAGGTAAACAGCTCAAAAACAAAACAAAACAAAAAACAAAAAACTATGGTCCCAACCCACCCTCATCCATAAAGGCTGAGTCAGGAGCTGAGACTTCCATCCTGTGAGATGCCCCCAAGACAGGCTAGAATCAGGGAAGTCTGAATGGAGAGGCAGAACAATCATCCCAGCCTCCTCCTCCCATGTCAGCAGACCTGAACTTCTGCTTCCACCTAGCAGTACCAAGGCGACCTTTTCCTTCCCTCCCCTCCCCCTTCCCCTGGGGTGGAAAAAGAGGAAGTCTAGTGGAGGGTCAGGACTTTCACTACCATGCTAGTGGTGGTGGGGAGGCCACCTCCTCCAAGTACCATGGGAAGCCTCCTAGGGAGCAGTAAGGAGGCACTCTTGCCTCTCCACCCTGAGGGGCCCAGGAGGGAGCTAACACTCCCAGCTCCATGCAGCAGTACCAAGGAGGCAACACTCCCCAATGGAGGCCAAGTAGAAAGCCTGGGCTTCTACCTTAGCTGGTAGGAACAAGCTGGCACCCCCTTCTCCTTCTGCTGAAGCAGGGTACAGATCCAAGACAGATTTAAATAAGATCCAGACTCTCATAAGAGAAAACCAAAAATGACCACAATTCAAAAGTCCCTCATCATACCAAGACCAGGAAGATCTCAATTTGAGTGAGATAAAAACAATCAATAGATGCCCACATTAA
>RCUC01138097.1:0-12122 GCA_003697995.1 Taxidea taxus jeffersonii | reverse complement strand
GGGGGACATGCACCCCAATGTTCATAGCAGCAATGTCCACATTGATGGACATGGTGCTCATTGGACCAGCCCCAGGAGGCAGTGGAAGGGTGGGAAGGAGCAGGAATGATATGGGTGAGGAGGTGTTCAGAAACCTCCCGGGAAGGCAGCACAAGGCAGAGGAGTAACTAGAGGTCCCCAAGGGATCAAATATAGGGCTTGTTTTGCTTTGTAAATGATGTGATATTAAGGCATGTTTATTTATATGCTTCACCTGTCAACCTTTCTCATATGATGTCTCATATGATGTTCTTTTTGCAAAACCTCATAGCTTAAAATATATCAGTAGTGATAAATACCAGTTTAAATGTGTATTTCAAACAGAAAGCCAAGACTGTTGCAGCCGATTCTCGAAGGAAATCGTAGTACCAAACATACTACTATTTTTCTCAAACCTTTCAGAAGTGATTGAAATCAATTTGAAATTAATCCCCCCCTTTTTTGGGTGGGGGCCTGGGTGGAGATCACATGTGTATTTGTTTGATTTTTTTTAAAGATTATTTATTTATTTATTTGACAGAGAGATCACAAGTAGGTAGAGAGGCAGGCAGAGAGAGAGGGAAGCAGGCTCCCTGCTAAGCAGAGAGCCTGATGCAGGGCTCGATCCCAGGATCCTGAGATCATGACCTGAGCTGAAGGCAGAGGCTTTAACCCACTGAGCCACCCAGGTGCCTCTTGTTTGATTTTTCAGGAAGGGAATATAGGCAGGAACATTCACCTAACTTATGTAGCTGGGTAATATTTTTACAAAGTATTGATGGAATTATCGCCCCCCCCTTATAGTGAACTGACACTTTTTCCTGTACTGTTTCAGGCTCCCAAGTCGACACTACCCACCTGAACACAGACTTGCTCGTGTTGTCTGTAGAGGGTCCTCCAGAGTCCATGGGGGGCTGGTTCAGCCACCGAGAGTTGAGCCCAGAGGCTGGGAGGACAGGAGTGGTCACCAAAGATGCCAGACCTGTTCTCAACATGCTAACAAAGTCAAGAATATCTTACTGCACAGGATCATTCAAAGGGTGCCTTGTTTTGTTTTAACAACGGGGTTTTTTTTTTTGGATTTTATTTATTTATTTGAGAGAGAGCATAAGCAGGCAAGTGGCAGGCAGAGGGAGAACCAGACTCCCCACGGAGCAGGGAGCCTGATGCGGGACTCGATCCCAGGACCCCGGGATCATGACCTGAGCCAAAGGCAGAGGCTTTAACCCACTGAGCCACGGAGGCCTCCCCAAAACAGGGCTTTTATAATGACGGCTGTGCATACAGAAGTCCATCAAAACAATGAAGAATAGAAATGTGAGCTCACACTGCCTGGGAAGCATTTTTAGATGTGAAAGAAAGCTGCGTGTGTGTGTGTGTGTGTGTGTGTGTGTGTCTGTTTAAGCAAATCTAGCATAAAAGCAGTTGATAATTCCTGGAATATTAACTTTAGTCATTCCACTCAGATATGAACTTCTGCCGTGGCCCTTCTCCAACAGCTGATCGTTTCCATACGACCTCCCTCTTCTTCATTTTCAGAAAATGATTGTAATGCAAACCCTGGGCATCTTAGCCTGCACAGGGTCCACATGAGATTTTCCAAAACCCGTGCCTCTGGGACACAAACATCGACAAGGGCCAGACACACGTAAATTGGGCTCATTTGCAAAGATTTCCACAGACCACGACCCACCCTTTTGTGCGGTTCTGAATGCGAATCCACATTCCTAGAGTTAGCCCTTCCTCAGACCTAGCCTCTGTGTCTCATTTTCTTGTGTTCAATTAATTCCCTTGGTCTTGCCTTAAATGAGATGATTATCCGGATCCTACCACCTTTACGTATCATTAAAGATTCTGAGATACCTGATTACTTCAGACCCCAGGAATTCACAAACTGATAAATCCAACAAGGCCTGGACAGCAAATCCATTAGATGAGCCAATGCGGGGTAAATGGGAGTCTGGGTGTGTTGCTGAAACCATGGAGGGAAACTGCGTTGGAGAACTTGGGAAGCCTTCATTATAAACCTGCCAGAAGCCAAGAGCGGAGTTCTACAGAACAGGCGTGTGGCAGATGTCTGAACGGGCTTCAGGCCCTTGACAGAAAGGAGAGGCCCTCTGGGGAGCGCTGGACAACACTGCTCCAGGAGCTGGTGGGGGGCTGGGGAGCCCGGGGCTGGGAGGTCATCACCGCACATTTCCCAAAATACGTCTTCCCCAGTCAGGCCTATTATGACTCGTGCGATGACTCCCATGTCTTTTTATTTCAACCCACATTTTGTTGGTTATTATTATTAATAATGATAATCAACCGTTCTTCACTGACCACTCCGGGCTAGGCTCCGAGGATAGGGTAAAAGAGACAAATTCTGTGCAGTTCTTTTCATGTAATTTTTCAACAATTAAATCATGTTTAAGGCATGGTTTTAAGCCCATTACAAATAGTGACTCATCTGAATTTACATTCCTCAGTGAACTCACAGTTTGGTGCAGAAAAAGACAGTTTATCATAAAGGAGACTCGAGGCACGCCTCTGAGGGGTGCCTCATAGCAGCTTGGGGGGTCTGGGGTCACACCTGAAAGTGCTCTAAAGGATCAGGGGAAGAACTGAGGTCATTTACAAAGTAAAGGGTGCCAGGGCAGGGAGGTGAGGCCAGAGACCCAGGCAGGGGCAGCGGTGTGTCCTAAACTCATCTGTGGGCACGAAGGACAGCAGGAAGATCTTGCCAGATGTCAAGCTCTCCCTTCGTGGCTGAGAGGAGGCTGGACTGAAGGGCAGAGTCGGCGAGCGTTCAGCCCGCTGTCCCTTACGAAGCCCAGGCGACCGGAGACAAGGTGCTGAGACTTCAAACACTTACTCCAATGACGTGTGGAGGGAAGCCTGTTCCAGGCTCAGAGGCTAACTCTTTGCAGCATGAGAACATCTGTCATTTCCAAAGACGACCTGAGAAATGACAGGATCCTACTGAAGGTTTTTGGGTTTTATACAAAAGCAACAGGTAACTTATAAAGCTATGCCATTTATAGGATTTACCCATTAACTAGTGATTCAGCACCTACAGGCCAGGCCCAGGCACGGGGTCTCGCAGGAAACACAAAGGAAAAGACACATCTGCTGCCGTGACCTGCACGGGTCTTCTAGCAGCAGGGGGACTGACCTCTGCCGCGGTAAGCTGCAGAGACATAGGGAGGGCTGGGAGGTGATGGAGCTGGCCGGGGATGTCGGCCGCGTGCTGTCCCTTACACAGGATGCTCAGGAAGGACCTGCGGAGGAGGTGGCCTTGGGGCTCCGAGCAGCAGGAGGTAGGAGGCTCTGCAGAGAAGTGGGAGACCAGGGAGGAGGGGAGCCAGCCCTGGATGGAAAGGTAAGGCCTGCAGGAGCTTCTGTTACTTCTACAAGGATTTTAAGCCTGAATGGAAGTCATTGGAAGGTCTGGACAAGGAGTAGCTTGATCTACTTTTGGTTTGGATTGTACAGCATCTCCCTGCTTGTCGGAGAGTTGATTCAAGGGGCAAGAGCAGAGGGAGATACAGTCAAGAAGCAACCACGGCCATTCAGGTGGGGATGGACGACTTGGACCAGAGCTGGTGAGAGCATGGTCAGGTTGTAGACGCAGTCCTGAGGTAGAACCAGCCAACTGGAGATTAACGGGGGATCGATGTGTAGGAGAACGCTCGGGATTTCAACTCAGTGGTACAGGGTCAGGCTTCCAGTGGCTGAGGTAGGAAACCCTGCGCTTTTCAGGTGTCATGGCAGACTCTAGGGTGCCCCCATGATCACCGCTTCCTGATGTCCACACCCTGTGCCATTCTCTCCCCTGCAGTGTAGAACAGGACTGGTAAGTTCCTTCTAACTGACGGAAGATGGCCACATGGTCAGGACGTAGGCAATGATGAGCACACGATGATGCCAGTCACCTGTCCGGTTAGAAGATGTCCTTTCCCTTGGCCCTGAAGAAGCAAGGTGCTGTGAGCTGTCATATGGCAAGTCCCTGAGGGCAGCTACCTGCTGAGAGCCAGCGAGTAATGCAGACCCTCAGTCCAGGAGTCTGGAAGGAGCCGAATGTTGCCAACAACCAGGTGAGATGGGAGCCTCAGGCAAGCCGACAGGTGGATGAGAACCAGCCAATCCGCCCCCAGACTTCTGGTCCACACATGCTGAGATCGGGAATATGTGTGGTTTTAAACCACTACATTGGTGGGATAAATAGAAAAACTTCCCCAAAAATAATAAATTGGTGGCGATATAGCGATGTAGCAAAAAGACCACAGATGCATCAGGAGAAAGACTGCTTTGTCTTGAACATATCTGGTTTGAGATACGTGAGATTCAAGTGGAAATGGGAGGAAGTAAAGTGGTATAAGGACCTGGGCTCGGGAAAGCGGGCTGGGCTGGCGGTCTCCAGGTGGCCTTCGTCAGCTCTCGACGGTACTGAATGCTCACCATCTCCCTGGATCCTCCCATGGGCTTCTCTGTGCCCTCCTGTCTCCTAACCCATTCTAAACACCACAGTCGGACTGGACTAGGGCCCACCCATAGGACCTCATTTTAGTTTACCTTCCTCTTGAAAGACCCGATCTCTAAATATACTCACGTTCTGAGACCCGGGGGTTAGGGCTTCAACACGTGAATTTGAAGGGCACACAGCTCCACCCCGACAGCCCAGCTGAGGTCCCAGCGGACAGCCAGCATCAGCTATCACCTGTGAGAGAGGAATGGCGGCACCTCCAGGGGACCCTGCCCTGGCACTGGGTCACCACTAGAGACCCCCACACTGAGGAGCAGAAGGGACCTGCATGCTCTGGCTTGTGTCAGGTCGTGACTCACAGAATGTATGGGCACAGGACACATGTATGGCCCACTGCGTTCTGGGGTTTTGGGGAGGGGGTCGTGCCTCATGTAATCTGTGTGTCTGTCAGGTGCACATTTTATGCTTTGCAAACAGTGGCATGCCAGATCTCCAGCTGCTAAGTGGTGATGGGGAATTTGAGCCTGGGCTGGCTGACCCGCTGGCCTCCCTGGGGCGTGGGGGGTATGTCTGGGATGACACACAGATACTCAGTACCCGAGATGGAACTCCTTTCCCCAGGCCAGTTCTGGGCATCCCTGGATTTGAGGTAGAGTGAGTGTCCCTCCCCTGCCCGCTTGGCCAGCTCACAGGATGCCCACGGGCTCTGGACACCCAGCAAGGTCACAGCCCGAGCTGATCTGTGCACACAAGGCACACAGTCTGGCAGCAGCCTCAGCCCCCAGAACAGCAGCACCGTAGCATCTGCAAGGTTTCCAAGTACACTGTCTGGCTCTCATAGGTGCGTGCAGATCTGGAGAGTCCTGGGGAGCCCTGAATGCAAGGGCCCGAGGACATGTTCAGGACACACCGGCAGCAGAATGCAGGCAGGTGTCCCCCCCCATCCCGTACAGGCCACAGAGAGCCCAGCTGTTGTCTACTGACTTTACCTCCCCACCAGATGGGTTACATCCAGGACTTACTGGTTAAAAGGAAGAACAACACACCCCAGGCTTTTTGTTCCACAGGTTGGTTTCTACAGAAGTGAGTGGCAGCAAGATGTGAGGGGGAACCCAGCTGAGGCTTTTCTTTAACGATGCTAGCCTGCTGGCCTGTTTTTTGGTTTTGGTTTTGTTTTTAAGAGAAATGGATCAAGCATCCTTCCCCTTTCCTCTCTCCCTCTCAAAAACATCTGAAGGATACATGACTTCTATTTGGGTGCTCCTTCTTGAGGAAAAAAAAAATCTTCCTTTTCAGCTACTGCAGTGGCAAACTCAAGTTAGACACATGGTGCCCCATGTCGGGGTCCCTCACTGGCGGGCCCCTCTCCCAGCAGGAACAGCAGCAGTGGGGCAGGTCCTCTGCAGGCGGTCCACTCACCGCAGTTGTCCATCCACTTAGCTGGAGTGGGGGTGGGGGAGCCTCTGCTCCTTCCTTGGCGGCCCCTCCCGCTGCTGCTTCCCTGGGCCCCGTATTTGGAACCCTTACGGTGCAGGCACAGGAGAAGACCACCTTCAGCCACACAATCCTATAATCTTCTCCATGTTTCTGGTTTAGAGCATCCAATCCGAATTTGACAGACATGACAGAGCGAAGCAGCCACCAGAACACACGGGACCCAGACAAATTGATTTCTCTGGCTTTGTTGATGTCAAGAGGGATATATGGCAATGATTAATAATTTATCTGATAAAGGCTTTCATTGTTGTCTTTGTTACACTGGAGATTCCGAGATTTTACTGTCCTAGGTTTGAGCACTAACTGGGAAGAGTTCACACTGAGTATTTGGACAAAAACCCACAACCGAAGATCACGGCTGTCTTTCTCCTATTCCCAAAGAAGAACATCAGGGGCCAGGGATGAGGTATATGACGAATTAGATATTTTAAACTATTTTTTCTCTTTATTTTTCTTATCTGGTTTCCCCACTGATTCACTACCTCAGCTACCTGTCTTCTCTGGTTTCCATTAAATGAGTAGACAAATTAGACCTTGAGCTGTTTCTCCAGGATGCAGGGAGTTGGAGAATCCCATGAGAGTAAACACCAGCTTCCAGAGGAGAGGGCTGGAAGGTAGCTGGAGGGTCTGCCATCCAACTCCCTGTTCTTGAATGGGCTTTGGTTGAGGAAGACAAATACGGTAGAATCAGATGACAGCGCCCCATGCATCCACGCTGAGAGAAACTCGAAGAGGTCAAGGATATTGCAGAAGAAAGGATAGCTCTACATGGTAAAAATCTGCCGTGTGTCCTCTGAGCTTGTTGGAGGTCTGGGGGTAAGCTGCACAGCACATGGAGGAATTCACTGTTTGGCATTTAGGTGACCTGTAGGTACCTGGGGGCTTTGCCAACCTGCATCCCTGACTGTGCCTTATAGTCTAGAAATGCAGTGCCAGGACAGGCCTTCTGAAAGCACAGAGGTCAAGGAACTGAGGTGCCCTCCACAGCCCTAGAGCATTTGCAGAAGTGAAGCATGAACCAGCAAGGATCCCAGGACTGGTGTTAGGTGATCTCATTTCAAGTCACAGATTGTGGTCAAACTATAGCCTAGCAATCAGTAAGTTGATAAGTTGATTTTGAGTCAAAAAAAAAAAAGTTATGTCAATATAGAATATAGTCACATACTTGTAACATCTCCAAAGATGGAAATAATACACACTTGGGTGTAGGTATATCAGATGTACGTGTGGTCTCCTTTACAGGCACTCCTTCCCGTTCTTACCTCTATCAGGGAAACACATCTCATATTGCTAAATTGCAGCTTGAGAAACTACCGTGTTGTGTAAGTAGCCCATTGTGTATCAGCATAGATGGTCAAACCCTAATGTCGCTTGTGTTCTTTAACTATTCACAGCATCTGTACAAGGTAGAGTCCAATCCTGGCTTGATCATGTCCTAATTATGTGACCTTGGGCAAATCACTTCATCTCTGGGCTCCAGGGCCTTGATCTCTGAAGTGGGAAAGGAGTAGGACGTACCTCAAAACAGGAACGTGAGGAATACACTGTGTGCCTCGTGCTGTGGACCGTCTTGGGCATGTGGGTCATCCTGCATGCATCCTGCTTGACAATGCCATCATTCTTTTTCAACCGTAGAGACACTGAGGGTAGTTCCCAAGTCCATTTCAATTCCTCAAACTTGACCTCAATTGCAGAGACGCTCTGTGATCCTGTTGGGCTCAAACATCCAGCGAATAGAGTGCGATCTCTTACCCCCCCCCCCATCAATTTTAAGCCAGAGGATTTGCCCTCACTGAGTTCATGGCCTCCTATAAAGCTGCAGGAATCAAGACAATGGGATGTGGATGGGAAGATGGGAATGTGGATAATGAACAGAATGGAGAAGTTAGAAATATGTGTGTATACCATTTGATTTTTGACAAAAGTGTTAGATCAATTCAATGGAGAAATATGGTATTTTCAACGAGCTGTGCTGGAATAGCTATGGAATCCAATGGAAAAGAAAACTCAGCTCCCTTCTTATTATACACAGATAAGCTGCGACCAAACTTAAAACCTGAGGTTATACAACTCGAGAAAGTAAGCGTAGGAGAAGACCTTTGTTCTCATGCAATCCTAGGCAAGGATCTCATGGATGCAGTACAGAAAATGAACCATGAAATTTGAAAGTGGATGAGTTGAACTTAACCAAAATTTTTAAACTCTGCGTTAGTAAGACAATGAAAGCACATGCAGACTGGGGAAAAAAATACTTAAAATACAGATATCTGAAGTTTAGAAAAGAGCGTTGATCAAACCCTTCAGCCAAAGAAGGGAGGTCCAGAAGAACGTGAAGATGCTCAACACCGGGGCACCTGGGTGGCTCAGTGGGTTAAGCCGCTGCCTTCAGCTCAGGTCATGATCCCAGGGTCCTGGGATCAAGCCCCGCATAGGGCTCCCTGCTCTGTGGGAAGCCTGCTTCTCCCTCTCCCACTCCCCCTGCTTATGTTCTCTCTCTCGCTGTGTCTTTCTCTGTCAAATAATAAATAAAATTTTAAAAAATAAATAATTTTAAAAGAGATGCTTAACTCCATGCACCATCAGACAAAGATTGAAACCAGGATTCCACTCACCTACTAGAGCATTTATCCAACCAACAAATGAGCAACAACCTAATGGTACAAGTGCAGTGGGAAATGTGGGGCAACGGGAACACTCCCATGTTTGAAGATAAACAGCACAGCCACTTTGGAAAATAGTTTGGAAGTTTCTTATGAAACTAAACATACACATATCATTTAAGTTAAACATAGACTTTCTCAAGCATCACAGCCCCAAACTGGGAACTACTGAAATATCCATCAAATTGTGAATGCATGAACAAACTGTGATTTGTTTCTATAGCGGGATACCACTCGTTAATTGAAAGAAGCCACACACCATTGGTAACATGCAAATCATGGGTAGATCCCAAAATACGGAACCCAGGGGAAGAAGCCATACGCAGAAGACCGCACCCAAGGTAGGCTTTGTTTTTGTGAAATTCTAGCTGAGGCCAGATTCATCTGAAATGACAGACAGAAGGAGGGTGGTTGCCAGGATTCACATAGGGAAGAGGACGGATAAACTGCAAAGAAGCACAGGGCACAGGACACCTTGACCCATCATGGACATGTTCTAGGTCTTGACCCGACTGGCAACCTGAAATGGATGCATTTATGGTGTGTAAACGATACATCAATAAAAATGACTTTTAAAATTGGGGGCTAAGTCTGAGAGCTCTTAGGAGCAGAGTTCTCATTCTTAGGGCAGATACTCCCTGAGGTGTTCTATGTGCGTAAATCTACTGATGGTGGCAAGACAACTCAGTAGGTATTATCACATTTATAACTACAGAGAAGAAAGCTGAGTCCCAGCGAGTACAGAGCTTGTCCAGGGCCAATGGTCCAGGACGTAGTAGCACAGAGATTTTTAAATTTCTTAGTTCTGACTCCAAAGCTCCCCGGAGCTGAGCAGGGGTGATTTTTGGCTGGTGTTCATAAAAGCACAAAGGTAGATGTTCAGGGAGGAAGTTGCCTGAGCATAGAGATTGGTCCCTGTTGTCTGTAAGGACGTGAATATGCATGTGTGTGTACATGTACTGCTACTTACATATTATATAAATAGATATGCTGTTAGTCCATTGTCAGCAAGCCACCCGTAATCGAACCAAGCAGAGAACTCTGTGACTCTATTAATGCCTCCAACCACGCAATTTCCAAGGTGGACTTTTGGAATCCCTTTAATTCAAGGCATAACCCTCCCAGGTTAGCAGGACAGTTTGTCAATCATACAGAACCTCTGAGCTGAAATACCCCTTAGGGATATAGTACTTTAGAAGAATCGTAATATGATGAACACACGGCATAAGGAGCGTACACGGACCTATGACCCAGTCAGGTCACTTCCCAGAGCAGTGCCACACTGGTTTAAACTCCCTCTTAACTTTCTTTTACTTTCTTTTCTGAAGCATTTTAGGGAAAAATCATAGATATCAGCATTTAATTCCCCACAGACTTCAGTACACATGTCTCAAAAGGAGGGCTTTTTAATGTGAACACAATCTTATTTTTATACCTAACAAAATTGGCAATAATTCCGTGGTGAGAGCTAATTCCTTGGTGAGAGTCCATATTCCAGGTTCAAGGGTGGCCTGGACAATGTCTTATTAAGAGTTTCTCCTCACACCTCACATGTTCACTGGTTGCTGGGGTTCTCCGGTTCCTTCCATCTCATCACGCTAGCCCCCCTTTCTTTTTCCCATGGCAACGACATGTAGAGGAAACCAGATGAGCTGTCCTGGAAAAGCCCTCCCCCACCGACACTGGTCTGTTTGTTTCCTTGAGGTGATATTAATTGTCCCTTGACCCCAATATCCCCATAAACTCAAGTCACTCTAGAGCCTATATCAGATTCAGGTTCATTGTCTTGGTCAGAAGCTGTCCTACCTGGTGCCACCTGCTGGGACTTGACTTCATCAGGAGTTACAGCGTCTGTCCTTTGATTACTGGATTAGTTAGAAACCCTCTTCACCAATTGCTCCTACTCAGAGGGAGGGGTCAGACTACCGAGGGGTTAGGTCTTAAGTGTCTGCTCAGCATTCTGGCACGTGGAGCTGCCAACACCAGAGCCGAGAATTCCCTACCACTCAGAAACACAACGTTCTGTCCTTTCCCAAGATGCACTTTGCATGCTGCCTTTCACGCTTTTGACACTGAGCTGTCCATTCCGAAGGGCACCCACTTTTCCTAATGAGCAGGAGAAAAGACAAGCTGGGTAATAATCATTTCTAATTGGAGACAGCTCCAGCAGATTGATTCATTATTTCCAAGTATGGCTATCAGTGTTCTGCACAGTGCTCCTATTAAACTAATAACCTAAATGTCTGTACTGCTGTAGCTGTCAGATTACCTTGGTCCAAATGAGCAGCATTAGCCTCCTCCCCACAAAATCAGCTGGGGTGGGAGGGCCGGGTTATAAGTTAATGCACGGAAAACACTACCCATCATCTCTTCCATTTGGGGATCCCTGACCAAGGCCTCCTTGTACCTGCACCCTCAGTTTGCAGCAGAAGAAATCCCCCCATTTCTCTGATCCCTATAAAGGTCATGTTTTCAGGATAACCTCCTCCATGCTACTGTTAGTAGACCATGCTCTGCCCTAATTATTCAGACTAAAGTGTTAGAGACTGACTGTGCTGTTTCCCTAATAAGGGAAGAGAGAAGGCACGAATGAATGATACTAAGCAGCTGATTTTCAGTCTTCTGTTGGAAGCTGGAGGTGGGCTTTGTTGTAGAACTTCCTGTCACCCAACCGATGACTATTTTTCCTCCCCCTTTACTCATAAAGGATATGGTTTATTTGGGCAGCAAACACTCAACCAAAGGACTATAGACTCTTCCTTCTTATGGGTGATGTTAACCACAGTTTCAGGTTTGCCTGCAATAGTATCTTTTTCAGACCAATAAGCTGACACAATTATCAATAATGTTGTACATGGCACTTTCGAAAGTGTCTCAGTTTGGACAATGAAAATACATGGCCACCCTATGCCGTAGTGACAAAGAGATGCAAAAGGAAGTCTTGGGAGCAGCTTCTGGAAAACTCATCACAGGTGTCTGATTCACATTGGATGTCCACTTTTGTGAACTCCTGGCCCTCTTCCTTCTACATCCTGCAGGGACATAGAAAGGAGGGTTTGTGCTCCAATAGCCTCTTCAGATCATGGGGTGGCCTTGAGGATAGAGCAGAAATCCCAGAGTTGGGTCCCAATGAACCTGATGCTGCCATTCTGCTCTAGGATAATTATTCCTGAATGACTTCCCCTTTACCTAGCTCTGCTGCCAATCAATGCTCCCCCCTTCTTCATTAATGAGTAGACCAAGGTCAACTCTAGATGATTCTCTTCTTCTTTTTATTTTTTTTAGGTTTATGGTTTTATTAATACAAATATGACCTGCACCTAAGCATCTGTTCATTCTCTTGGCTGCACAGCCTGGCATTGGGATTGGTGACTCTGACGGCCAGTTGGGCTGCTCTTTCCACAATGGCTTTGCGGTTCTTGGAGGAGACATTGGGAGTATCCTCTGGACTAGGAGCTTCCAGAAGCCACCAGCCAGCA
>RCUC01138096.1:0-112950 GCA_003697995.1 Taxidea taxus jeffersonii | reverse complement strand
GGAAGCAAGGGAAAAAATGAACTATTGGGACTTCATCAAGATCAAAACTTTTGCACAGCAAAGGAAACAGTCAACAAAACCAAAAGACAACTGACAGAGTGGGAAAAGATATTTGCAAACGACATATCAGATAAAGGGCTAGTATCCAAAATCTACAAAGAGCTTAGCAAACTCAACACCCAAAGAACAAATAATCCAATCAAGAAACGGGCAGAGGACATGAACAGACATTTCTGCAAAGAAGACATCCAGATGGCCAACAGACACATGAAAAAATGCTCCACCTCACTGGGCATCAGGGAAATACAAATCAAAACCATAATGAGATACCGCCTCACACCAGTCAGAATGGCTAAAATGAACAAGTCAGGAAATGACAGATGCTGGCGAGGATGTGGAGAAAGGGGAACCCTCCTACACTGTTGGTGGGAATGCAAGCTGGTGCAACCACTCTGGAAAACAGCATGGAGGTTCCTCAAAAAATTGAAAATAGAGCTACCTTATGACCCAGCAATTGCACTACTGGGTATTTATCCCAAAGATACAAACGTAGTGATCCAAAGGGGCACGTGTACCCGAATGTTTATAGCAGCAATGTCCACGATAGCCAAGTTATGGAAAGAACCTAGATGTCCATCAACAGATGAATGGATAAAGAAGAGGTGGTATATATATACAATGGAATACTATGCAGCCATCAAAAGAAATGAAATCTTACCATTTGCGACGACATGGATGGAACTAGAGCATATTATGCTTAGCGAAATAAGTCAACTGGAGAAAGACAACTATCACATGATCTCCCTGATATGAGGAAGTGGAGATGCAACGGGGGTGGGGGTTAAGGTGGTAGGAAAAGTAAAAATGAAACAAGATGGGATCGGGAGGGAGACAAACCAAAAGAGACTCTTAATGTCATAAAACAAACTGAGGGGGGTGGGGGGGAGAGGGGTTGGGAGAGGGTGGTGGGGTTACATTATATGTTTAAATAAAGCTTAAATTAAAAAAAAAAGATGGACACTGAAAAAAAAAAAGACACTTAAGATCATATCAACTAGGGGCACCTGGGTGGCTCAGTGGGTTAAGCCTCTGCCTTCAGCTCAGGTCATGATCCCAGGGTCCTGGGATCGAGCCCCGAATCGGGCTCTCTGCTCAGCGGGGAGCCCGCTTCCCCCTCTCTCTCTGCCTGCCTCTCTGCCTATTTGTGATCTCTCTCTCTGTCAAATAAAAGAAAAAATCTTTAAAAAAAAAAAAGATCATATCAACTAATTACATGGTATGAACCCTACTTCAATCCTCATGTCAATAAGCAAACTATAAAAAATAATTATAGTCAATTATAAACAATTATTGACAATGTTGTTTCATTTTGCTCCAACCTCCCCAGGCTCTTGCTATTCCTCAAACAGGCCAACTCCATGCTTTAACACTGGCTATTCTACCTGCCAATTTCAGAAATCCTCTTGCCTGGACACCTGCATAGCTACTTCCCTCACTGCTTCAAGGACTTTTCTCAAAGTCACCATCTCAAGGAACCCTTCCCCATCTCCCCCCCTAAAAATTAAACACTCCGTTCTCAACATTTCATATCTTCCTTGTTCATTTTTTCTCCTTAGCATTTATCACTATGGAATACTGTTTATACTTATTAATCTTCTTTATGGTCTGTCTCCCCAACTAACATGTAGGAAAGAAATGTTTGTGTTTTGTCTACCTAGAAAATTCCCAGTTCATATGAGGTCCTCAATAAATATTTGTTGAATATTGAATGAATATGGATGAATCATAGCAAAATAATATTTAAAAAAGCAAATTCCCAAATATATCATTTTATAGACTTAAAAACAATTAAAACTAAAATATA
This sequence comes from Taxidea taxus jeffersonii, assembly GCA_003697995.1. NCBI lineage: Eukaryota > Metazoa > Chordata > Mammalia > Carnivora > Mustelidae > Taxidea > Taxidea taxus. Next base: position 111,086 of record RCUC01138096.1, on the reverse strand, counting down.
TGTATGTGATAAAAATATATATATGTGTGTGTACCTACAAGCACACACAAGAAAATGAGAAAAACAAAATTCAGATGGTTATTAACAAGGGTAGAGATAAGGCATCAGAACAGGTAGATTATTACTTCATAGGAAGATGTAAGTTATTCTTAATATTTTTTCTTTCATGTTGATAGTAGACTAGATATTTATTATATATATTTTTTAAAGATTTTATTTATTTGTTTGTTTGACAGGGACAGAGAGGGAGAGAAAGAGATCACAAGTAGGCAGAGAGGCAGGCAGACAGAGAGGGAAAAGCAGGCTCCCCACTGAGCAGAGAGCCCGATGTGGGGCTCGATCCCAGGACCCTGGGATCATGACCTGAGCCAAAGGCAGAGGCTTAACCCACTAAGCCATCCAGGTGCCCTGATATTTATTATATTTTTGATTACTTAAAAATGAAAGTAAAACAAGCATAAAATGATACTAAATCCTAATCTTCATTAAAATTAATTTTAGGACAGCATCATTTACAAATATTATTACAAATCTTAAAGTGCTATTAAAAAAAAATCTAACAGCATATGACCTAGGAATTTTTTAGGTAATTTCTTCTCTTTTAATCTCGGCAAATGCCTTATGGTCTCTATAGACTGCAATGCAGAATGAATATATCTGAAAGAACAGAATTTTACTCTATATACTTACTTATAAATATCTAGTATGCCTCTGGGACAATATAAAAAAAGCCGTCTCTACCAATGACTCCCTCCAAGAGGACAACTAGGTAGATGAGGGAAAGAGGTATGAGGGTTACTTTTCATGATTTACCCTTTTGTGTTTTTTTTTTTAAAGATTTTTTTTTTAATTTAATTATTTGACACAGAGAGAGATCACAAGTAGGCAGAGAGGCAGGCAGAGAGAGGGGGTGGGGAAGCAGGCTCCCCGCTGAGCAGAGAACCCGAGGCGGGACTCGATACCAGGACCCTGAGACCATGACCTGAGCCGAAGGCAGAGACTTAACCCTCTGAGCCACCCAGGCGTCCCTACCCTTTTGTTTTTATAAACCATAGACATGTATTAAATTTTCAGAAAATGTTATAATGAAATCCTTTACATTTATTTATGACAGGATTTATACACACACACATACACACACACACACACACACTCACACACACATATATAGCTCCTATAAATCAAAAAACAAAACATAATAACCCAATAAAATGGGCAAAGGAAAGACCAGATAGTTCAGTGAGGAATAAAAGGATGAACAAACATTAACAAAAATGCCCAACCATAATCATAATTACAGGATACAAATCAAATTAAGGAAATGCTATTTTTCATCCAACAGGCTGGTGAAGATTAAACATTTAATGTTAGCAACATGTTGGAGAAATTGCCATACTCTACTGATTGGGTATAAATTGGTGCAGTGTTTTGGAGAGTGGTTTGTCAATATATATAAAAGTCTTATATGCATATACTCTGTCTTAGCAATGTTACTTCTAGGAATTTACCCAAAGGCAGCAATCACACAAAGGCTTAAAAATATATGTTCAATCCAGATGGCCAACAGACACATGAAAAAGTGCTCCACATCACTGGGCATCAGGGAAATACAAATCAAAACCACAATGAGATACCACCTCACACCAGTCAGAATGGCTAAAATGAACAAGTCAGGAAATGACAGATGCTGGCGAGGATGTGGAGAAAGGGGAACCCTCCTACACTGTTGGTGGGAATGCAAGCTGGTGCAACCACTCTGGAAAACAGCATGGAGGTTCCTCAAAAAATTGAAAATAGAGCTACCTTATGACCCAGCAATTGCACTACTGGGTATTTATCCCAAAGATACAAACGTAGTGATCCAAAGGGGCACGCGTACCCGAATGTTTATAGCAGCAATGTCCACAATAGCCAAGTTATGGAAAGAACCTAGATGTCCATCAACAGATGAATGGATAAAGAAGAGGTGGTATATATATACGATGGAATACTATGCAGCCATCAAAAGAAATGAAATCTTACCATTTGCGACGACATGGATGGAACTAGAGCGTATTATGCTTAGCGAAATAAGTCAACTGGAGAAAGACAACTATCACATGATCTCCCTGATATGAGGAAGTGGAGATGCAATGGGGGTGGGAGTTAAGGTGGTAGGAAAAGTAAAAATGAAAGAAGATGGGATCGGGAGGGAGACAAACCAAAAGAGACTCTTAATGTCATAAAACAAACTGAGGGGGGTGAGGGTGGTGGGGTTACATCATATGTTTAAATAAAGCTTAAATAAAGTAAAATATATATATATATGTTCATAGAAAAACTATAGGAACAAAGACTCAAAATAGTATGAATGCTACTAGGTAAATACATTTTGTTATATCCATACAATGAAATATTTTCTGCCCTCTAAAACTGTAAGTATATCCACATATATGACTATCCAAAGATGTCCAAGTTACATATTAACTGAATAAAACAAGTTCTAGAACAATGCATGTAGTATTGTGCCTCCCCCACCACCACCAACACACACACAGTTGACCCTGGAACAGTACAGTTTGAACTGAATGGATCCACTTATACAGGGATTTTTTAAAACATACATTACAGTACTATAAATGTATTTGTTTCTTATGATCTTCTTAATAACATTCTTTTCTCTAGTTTGCTTTATTGTAAGAATACAGTATATAATACATAGAACATACAAAATATGTGCTAATTGACTATTAACAAAGGTTTTCCAGTCAAGAGTAGGGTATTAATAGTTAAGTTTTGGGGGAGTCAAAAGTTGTACATAGATTTTCAACTATGTGGGGGATCTGCACTCTTAAAACCCCATGCTAGGGGCACCTGGGTGGCTCAGTGGGTTAAGCCTCTGCCTTTGGCTCAGGTCATGATCCCAGGGTCCTGGGATCCAGCCCCACATCTGGCTCTCCACTCAGCAGGGATCCTGCTTCCCCCTCTCTCTCTGCCTCCTGTTCTGCCTATTTCTGATCTCTCTCTCTCTCTCTCTCTCTGTCAAATAAATAAATAAATAATCTTAAAAAAAAAAAAACTATGCTATTTAAGGGCCACCTGTAGATATATTTAAAAGTGTGTATATAAGGGCACCTGGGTGGCTCAGTGGGTTAAGCCTGCGCCTTCGGCTCAGGTCATGATCTCAGGGTCCTGGGATGGAGCCACGCATCAGAAATCTCTGCTCAGTGGGGAGCCTGCTTCCCCCCTCCCCCTCTGCCTGCCTTTCTGCCTACTTGTGATCTCTCTCTCTGTTAAACAAATAAAATCTTTTTTTAAAAATTAATTAATTAAAAAAATAAAAGTGTGTGTGTGTGTATATATATATATATGCTTTTTTTTAAATTTTTTTATTTAAGCTTTTTTTATTTAAACATATAATGTAACCCCACCACCCTCTCCCAACCCCTCTCCTCCCCACCCCCCTCAATTTGTTTTATGACATTAAGAGTCTCTTTTGGTTTGTCTCCCTCCCGATCCCATCTTGTTTCATTATTTCTTTTCCTACCACCTTAACCCCCACCCCCGTTGCATCTCCACTTCCTCATATCAGGGAGATCATGTAATAGATGGAACTAGAGCGTATTATGCTTAGCGAAATAAGTCAACTGGAGAAAGACAACTATATATGCTTTTTTTAAAAAGATTTTTTTATTTATTTGATGGACAGAGATCACAAGCAGGCAGAGAGGCAGGCAGCGAGAGAGAAGGAAGCAGGCTCCCTGCCAAGCAGAGAGCCTGATGCGGGGCTCTATCCCAGGACACTGGGATCATGACCCAAGCTGAAGGCAGAGGCTTAACCCACTGAGCCACCCAGATGCCTATATATATATATATATATATATATGCTTTTAAGTGCACAAAAATCTCTGGAAAGATGCATCAAAAACTGTTAAGAATGACTACTTCTGGAATGTGAAACTGTCAATCAAGTGGGAAAGGCAAGAGATTTACTTTTAATTTTTTACGCCTCTGTGCTGCTTGACTTTTCTACCACTTGTCTTTTGTACATCTAATGTTAAATCTATGAAGAAGAAAAGGAGGGGAAGATTTTATATTTTTTTCAGGATCTAGCTTTGCAACAAAAGAACAATTTCATGTCCTCTATGTCACAAATAATCATTGTTTCCAGACATGCCTCAGCTAAAGCTGAGAAATAAAAGATAAATACCAAAAATTCACCAAATGGATTAACTTATTTAATGGTATGTGTATTTTTTTTTATTTTGTTTCTTTATTTGACACAGGAAGAGCGAGTGAGATATAGATAGGGAATAAGCATAAGCAGGAGGAATGGCAGGACCTGGGCTGAAGGCAACCGCTTAACTGACTGAGCCACCCAGGCGCCCTATTTAATGGTGTATTTTGCCACTAAATCGTCTTGGCCAGGTCCATTGAGATGCAAAAATTCCATATGACCCATCTTAGGCTACTTTATGGGAGAGGTGATGATAAATAACCCCTATACTCACTATTTTTCTGACCAACATCCAATTTTCATTGCTTAACAGTCTAGCACTCTGAGATTTAATGTAGTATTTATCCAAATGTAAATATGTATTTCCTAATTTAAACAACAACAAATGCCTTCTTCACCTGAAATACAGTTATTCTTTGCAAAGGTTGAATGTTTCCAAACCTGGGCAAAAAACATTCTGTATATAATCAAAACTCTGATTTTTATAGCTAACTGTAACTCCTTTACCTACATGCTTAATAGCAAAGCGTACGAGGAGCACCTTTTCTCCTTTCACCATGAATATCTCCATTTTAGCATTGCACAACAAGTTCTTCTCTAGTTTTTTGTTGTCTAACCCCAGTCAAGAGCTTCTCTGAAATAGTCTATATATTCCAGAGGATTAAAAGACATTTCTCTAAGCCATGTCCAATCACACACCTTCCCTGGAAAATATGGTCTCAGTTACTACAAGAGTGTGGTACACACAGAAATGCACTACCAGATCCTCCTTCAAGGAAGGTCTTGCTGCCCAGCTGCTGGGAGTTAGCATCAGCAGTCAGCTTCCAGCTGTCAAATGTTTCAGGGACCACCTGAGTTCCAGATTGGCCCAATGTCATACCCTTTCAGGAGCAGCTCACAACCAATGACTGACTGAGGCAAAGAGAGAAAGTCCTAGGCATTCTTGATAAGCCATTTTCACTCTAAAACTCACTAAGGAGGTGGTCTGAGGCTGGAGGGACTGCATCCCAGTTTGACTTCTTCTAGCCCCATCCTGTGTTCAACCACTCCCATCTACAGACAATTATCCAAGGACATACTCAAAAAACATTCTCAACACTATAGACTATCCTCAGAGTCAGCTTCCTGGACAACTTAAATTGTGTCTTCTGGAATCAATTCAACATTATCCCATTGATTTTCATCCATGCCCAGTATATGAAAAGGTCAAGAATGCTCATTATTTTTTTAAATTCATTAATGAACCATCGCAGTTTCCTAAAGGCAAGACAGAGAACAAACCCTGATGGGAGACCTTCTGTAAAGAGACCTAGTACCCATCATGATTCAGGCAAAGTCAACATAAAGGACCAGGAATAGAAACATGCCCAATAAGTTAAATGCCACAGTGATAATGAATATGAATATGGAGCAGAAATCCATGGTGGGGGGTATCAGCCCAAAATAATAGTGTTAACAAAGAGCTGGAATTCTGGAATGGAGCTAAGTTCAGACCGAGGAAGAGCAAAAATAAGGTAGGACCTGGTCTTAAGATTGATTTGAATTTGGAAGAATAGCTAGGATTCCAAAAAGGCACCTCAGAAAAGGGAGACAAGGCAGATGGCCAACTGTAATACTGATACAGGGATCTGATATATCAGCTCAGGTACTGAGTGAGGCCACCACAAAGTAGATAAAAGCTGGGACCTTAGAAGCCCATGGGCACCATGTCCTTGGTTGGAAACATAAAAAGCAAGAATCTTTACCTATCTGATAGGGTGGTGTTAGGAGTAAATGTTAATGTGTGGGCCATGGTAAACACTGGGGGAAAAAATGTAACTTTTAAACAGTGGCACTTGGGCACCTGGGTGGCTCAGTGGGTTAAAGCCTCTGCCTTCGGCTCAGGTCATGATCCCAGGGTCCTGGGATAGAGCCCCGCATCCGGGCTCTCTGCTCAGTAGGGAGCCTGCTTCCCTTCCTCTCTCTCTGCCTGCCTCTCTGCCTACTTGTGATCTCTGTCAAATAAATAAATAAAATCTTTTAAAAAATAAAAATAAATAAACAGTGGTACTTATCATAGTATGGTTTGAGATTATCCAAGTGTTCCCATTCTGAAATCCTTACTGCTATGTCAATCATGGAGCTTTCTCAGCATTGATAAAAGTTCAAGACCATGGGCGCCTGGGTGGCTCAGTGGGTTAAAGCCTCTGCCTTCGGCTCAGGTCATGGTCCTAGGGTCCTGGAATTGAGCCCTGCGTTGGGCTCTCTGCTTGGCGGGGTTCCTGCTTCCTTCCCCACTCTCTCTCTCTGCCTGCCTCTCTGCCTACTTGTGATCTCTGTCTGTCAAATAAATAAATCTTAGAAAAAAAAAAAAAAAGATCAAGACCAGGTGAGGAGCCCAAGAGCCCTAGCCATCAGGGCTAGCACAGGCAGGGACAGAAGTGAAAGGTTGGTACTCACAATCTCTCTCCTGATAAACAAAAGAAAGTGTTTCTTCTTATTCCATACTGAGATGCTGCACTGCCTTGTTGTTTCACCTTTTGCTCAGTTGCCTGGAAACATAAAACCAAGCTTAATGCACAAAATAGAGAGGCTTTCCCTTCCTCCCACCTAACGTCTTATTCTCTTATCTAGCACCTTTCTAACTGCTTCAATTTTATCCCTTTATCATTCATTTGTGACTTGTGGCAAATCCTTTTGAAAAATAGAAACAGGGAGAGAAGTAAACTCAAATAAAATTTTACTTGCAGTGAAAAAGTAATCTCTTTCATGGAAAAAGCTTGCCTACCTAAAATATTGTTGCTTTATCACCTCACACCTGTCAAAATGGCCGAAATAAAAAACACAAGACACAATAATTGTTGGTGAGGATGTGGAGAAAAAGGAAACTTCCTGCACTGTTGGTGGGATGCAAACTGATGCAGTCACTCTGGAAAACAATATGAAGGTTCCTCAAAAAATTAAAAATAGAATTGCCATATGATCCAGCAATTCCACTACTGGGTATTTACCCAAAGAATATGAAAGCATTGATTCAAAAAGATATATGCACCCCTATATATTACAGCATTATTTAAAATAGCCAAATTATGGAAGCAGGCCAAGTGTCCATCCATAGATGAATGATTAAAGAGGAAGATGTCATACGTATATACAATGGAATATTACTCAGCCATAAAAAGAATGAAATCTTGCCATTTGCAACACATGGATGGATCTATAGAGTATAACGGTTACCAAAATAAGTCAGAGGAAGAAAAATACTATATGATTTCACTAATACATGAAATTTAAGAAACAAAACAAAGAAAAAAAGAGAAATTGAAAAAAAAAGACTCTTAACTATAGAGAACAAACTGGTGGTTACCAAACTGAAAGTGGATGGGGGATGGATGAAATAGGTGAAGGGGATTAAGAGTACACTTATCTTGATGAGTACTCAGTAATGTAAAGAATCATTGAATCACTATATTGTACACCTGAAATGAATATAACACTGCATGTTAGCTATAATGGAATTAAAATTTTTTTTAAATGTTGCTAAAGATTTTTGTAACTGACATGACATAACTCTAGGCATAAGCTAGCTTTAAAAATTCATTCATTGATTCATTCATTGTTGAACTGTCAAAATCTTGATTTTTTTTAAAGAAATGGAAAAACCCATCCTAAAATTCATATGGAATCTCAAAGGACCCTGAATACCCAAAACAATCTTGAAAAAGAAGAAAAAAGTTAGAGGTCTCATAATTCCTGATTTCAAAACTTACTACAAAGCTACAGTAATCAAAGTATAGTGTTGGTATTAAAAACAGATATATAAATGAAGAGAACAGAAAGCCCCAAAATAAATCCTCACAAATATACCCAAATGACTTTTGGCAAGGCTGCAAAAACTATTCAATGGGGAAAGGATAGTTTTTTTAACAAGTGGTGCTGAGAAAACTGGATATCCACATGCAAAAGAATGAAATTGGACCACTTTTACCATAGGCCAAATTAAGTCAAAATATATACACCAAAAAGTAAGTCAAAATGGATCAAAGACTTAAATGTAAGACATAAAATTCTGAGAATAAAACATAGCAGAAAAGATTCAGGGCACTGAATTTGGCAATGATTTCTTGGAAATGACTCCAAATGTATAGGCAGCAACAATAACAAAAATAGATAAATTGGACTACATCAAAATAAAAATTTTTGTTCATCAAAGAACACTGTCAACAGAATAAAAATGCAACCCATGGAATGGGAGAAAATATTTACAAATCACATATCTAAAAAAGGGTTACTATTCAGAATATATAAATATATATTTTAAAAATATATAAAATCCTACAACTCAAGGACAAAATAACAACCCTATTTTAAAAAGGGTAAAGGATTTGTTGTGGTTTTTTTTTAAGATTTTATTTATCTGACAGAGATCACAAGTAGGCAGAGAGGCAGGCAGAGACAGAGAGGAAGAAGCAGGCTCTCCATCAAGCAGAGAGCCCGATGCGGGGCTCAATCCCAGGACCCTGAGATCATGACCTGAGCCGAAGGCAGAGGCCTTAACCCACTGAGCCACCCAGGCGCCCCTTAAAAAAGGGTAAAGGATTTGAATGGACATGTCTCCAAAGAAGTATATGAATGGCCAAGAAGCACATGAAAACATATTCATCATTGCTAACCATTAGGAAAATGCAAATTAAAACCATAGTGAGATACCATCTCATATCCAATAAAATGGCTATTATCAAAACAAAAAAATGGCAAATGTTGGCAAGAATATAGAAAAATTAGAACCTTTGTACACTGCTGGTGGAAACACAAAAATGGTTAAGCTGCTATGGAAAATCTCCATATGGAGATTATCTCCAAAATTAAAATTCCCATATGATCCAGCAATTCAACTCTATGTATATAGAATAGAAAGCACAGATTCAAACAGGTAACTGTCCACTTGATTCACAACAGTATATTCACAATGGCCAAAAGGTGGAAACAACCCAAGTATCTATTGACAGAAGAATGGGTGAGAAAAATATGGCATATAAATGCCAGGGAATACCATTCAGCTTTTAAAAGAAAGGAATTTCTTTTTTTTATTCTTTTTTAAAAATTAACATATAATATTGTATTTGCCCCAGGGGTACTGTTCTGTGAATCATCAGGCTTACACATTTCACAGCACTCACCATACCACATACCCTCCCCAATGTCCATAACCCAACCACCCTCTCCCTACTTCCCCACCCCCCCAGCAACTCTCAGTTTGTTTTGTGAGATTAAGAGTCTATTATGGTTTGTTTCCCTCTGGATCCCATCTTGTTTCATTTTTTCCTTCTCTACCCTCCATAACCTCCTGCCCTGCCTCTCAAATTCCTCATATCAGAGAGATCATATGATAATCGTCTTTCTCTGAGTGACTTATTTCACTCGGCATAATACCCTCTAGTTCCATCCATATGATTGCAAATGGCAAGATTTCGTTTCTTTTTGATGGCTGCATAGTATTCCAGTGTGTATATATGTGTGTGTGTGTGTATGTGCGTGTGTGTATGTGTGTGTGTGTGTATATACACCACATCTTCTTTATCCGTTCATCTGTTGAAGGACATCTAGGTTCTTTCCATAGTTTGGCTATTGTGGATATTGCTGCTATAAACATTTAGGTGTACGTGTCCCCTCAGATCACTACATTTCTTTCTTTAGGGTAAATACCCAGTAGTGTGATTGCTGGGTCATAGGGTAGCTCTATTTTCAACTTTTTGAGGAACCTCCATACTGTTTTCCAGAGTGGCTGCACCAGCTTGCATTCCCACCATCAGTGTAGGGGGGGTTCCCCTCTCTCCGCATCCTTGCCAACATCTGTCATTTCCTGACTTGTTAATTTTAGCCATTCTGACTGGTGTGAGATGGTATCTCATTGTTCTTTTGATTTCCATTTCCCTGATGCTGAGTGATGTGGAGCACTTTTTCTTGTGTCTGTTGGCCATCTGGATGTCTTCTTGGCAGAAATGTCTGTTCAGGTCTTCTGCACACTTCTTGATTTGATTGTTTGTTCTTTGGGTGCTGAGTTTGATGAGTTCTTCATAGATTTTGGATACTAGCCCTTTATCTGATATGTCGTTTGCGAATATCTTCTCCCATTCTGTCAGTTGTCTTTTGTTTTTGTTGAGTGTTTCCTTTGCTGTGCAAAACCTTTTCATCCTGATGAAGTCCCAATAGTTCATTTTTGCCCTTGCTTCCCTTGCCTTTGGCGGTATTTCTAGGAAGAAGTTGCTGAGGCTGAGGTGAAAGAGGTTGCTGTCTGTGTTCTCCTCAAGGATTCTGATGGATTCCTGTCTCACACTGAGAGCTTTCATCCATTTTGAGTCTATTTTTGTGTATGGTGTAAGGAAATGGTCCAGTTTCATTCTTCTGCATGTGGCTGTCCAATTTTCCCAACACCATTTGTTGAAGAGACTTTTTTCCATTGGACATTCTTTTCTGCTTCATCGAAGATTAGTTGACCATAGAGTTGAAGGTCTATTTCTGGGCTCTCCATTCTGTTCCATTGATCTGTGTGTCTGTTTTTGTGCCAGTACCATACTGTCTTGATGATGATAGCTTTGCAATAGAGCTTGAAGTCTAGAATTGTGATGCCACTGACTTTGGCTTACTTTTTCAACATTCCTCTAGCTATTCAGGGTCTTTTGTAGCTCCATATAAATGTTAGGATTATTTGTTCCATTTCTTTGAAAAAAATTTTAGATAGGGGATTGCATTAAATGTGTAGATGGCTTTAGGTAGCATAGACATTTTCACAATATTTGTTCTTCCAATCCATGAGCATAGAACGTTTTTCCATTTCTTTGTGTCTTCCCCAATTTCTTTCATGAGTACTTTATAATTTTCTGAGTACAGATTCCTTGCCTCCTCCATTAGGTTTATTCCTAGGTATGTTATCATTTTGGGTGCAATTGTAAATGGGATTGACTCCTTAATTTCTCTTTCTTCTGTCTTGTTCTTGGTGTATAAAAATGCAACTGATTTCTGTGTGTTGATTTTATATCCTGACACTTTACTGAATTCCCATATGAGTTCTAGCAGTTTTGGAGTGGAGTCTTTTGGGTTTTCCACATAAAGTATCATACCATCTGCAAAGAGTGAGAGTTTGACTTCTTTGCTGATTCAGATGCCTTTAATTTAAGAGAAAGGAACTTCTAATAAATGCTACAATATTGTCAAATCTTGAGGACATTATGTTCAGGGAAATATGTCAGTCATGAAAACAACAACAATTACTGTATGATTCCACTTATAGGAGGTACCTAGAGTAGTCAAATTCACAGAGAGGGAAAGTAGAGTGGTGGTTGCCAGGGCTAAGGGGAGGGAGAATGGGGAGCTGTTGTTTAATGGGTATGAAATTTTAATTTTATAAGTTGAAAAGTCCTAAGGATGGATGGTGGTGATGATTGTAGAACAATGTGAATGTACTTAATGCCACTGAACTATACACTTGACAATGGTTACAATGGTTGATTTTATATTATGTATATTTTGCCATAATTTGTTTTTGAAAAATGTATTTTTTTAGTAACCAAATGTTACTATCTCTGTATAAGACTCAGATAACTAACAGTATAGTAGGAAAGAAAGAGAAAAATAAATTATCACAAAATAACAGGCACCATAATGGAGTTATTCACACTTTGGTAGCCCAAGGAAGAGAAACAGAATCAAAGATAGAGTACCTTATGTTTCATTTTATAGAACAAGCTATGTCCTGAATATAGCTAATGATTCGTTGTTCAAAAAAGACTTACTGAACAACCACTTTCAGTCAGACACTCTTGAATGGAAATTACACTTCCTGTGAGAAAAAATAAGGAAGAGCCACATTTGCCCTGTGGAGCAGAGATCTAGACTCCCTGGCCAAACTGGGGAAACAATAGAAGATATCCCAGAATCTAACCCAAAGCCATTTCTCATGTGACCCTCTGGAAGTGGGACCATGCTTCAAAAAATTCTTTTGGCAATAATCATTGCCTAGATTTTAGATCCAAGATCCAAGAAATAAAACTGCTCTTTGACTTATAAATTTTCCCTCCACTAACAACAGTCAACTTAGTTAAAGTTCACCTTTTCCACAACAAGCCACTCAGTATTATAAGCCAGTGCATCTTAACATTAATGTACATTCGAGGCATCTGGAGTTCTTTTGTTTTTTAAGATTTTATTTATTTACTTGACAGAGAGAGAGACAGTGAGAGAGGGAACACAGGCAGGGGGAGTGGGAGAGGGAGAAGCAGGCTTCCAGCTGAGCAGGCAGCCTGACAATGCAGAGCTCAATCCCAGAACCCTGGGATCATGACCTGAGCTCAAGGCAGCTTAACAACTAAGCCATCCAGAGGCACATCTGTAGTTCTTAACTTGCAGTTGTTGATTCAGTGGGTCTGGGGCAGGTCCTGTTCTGCTTTCCTAATAAGCTCTCAGGTGAGGCAGATCCCGCTAGTCCCCTGACCACACTTGGAACAGCCAGGTCATAGATAACGTCAGATAATATATATACCCTCCCATCACAGCAATCACAGTTCCATACATGGCTGCTCCTTGGTGCTGGTTAAAGCTGGGATTGCTAGGCCCGACACAAAGTACAAAATCTTACAGCATTTTCCAAAAAAAAAAAAAAAAAAAAAGTAGTTTCCGGCGGGGGTGGGGGGGTCCTTTTTAAGTTTGGATGAACCTCTATTTCTAATTATAGGGCTTTCATAAAGAAAGCCTTAAGGGTAAGAGTGGTTTTAAGTTCATCAACTGCTTTCACTCAAGGAAAATTAAGGGTTGCCTGAGTTTGACAGGTACTTAATTGCATCATAACAGAAAGAGGGTTTGATTTCCCCCCTAGCCCATTATAATTAAATCCTTGCATATTCTTCAGCTTCTGAAAGGTCACATGAGGAAGCTGAATTTGTAAATGTTGTAGGGTTTTTTTTTCTTTTTCAATTTAATAAAGAAAATGAATCAAATTGCTTTGCTTGGGAACAAACATATCAGCTCCCCGAAGAGAAAAATCAGTGCATGAGTACAAAAGGGAACTGTATAACTCTCATAATTTTCATAATGAAAACTCTGCATGATTTGCCTTGTTTCTGTTTGCCTGAACTTGTTAAATGATCAAAAATTATTAAATCTTTTTTTAAAATTTTATTTATTTATTTGACAGAGAGAAAGAGAGAGATCACAAGTAGGCAGAGATCAGGCAGAGAGAGAGGAGGAAGCAGGCTCCCCGCTGAGCAGAGAGCCTGATGTGGGGCTCAATCCCAGAACCCTGGGACCACGACCTGAGCCAAAGGCAAAGGCTTTAACCCACTGAGCCACCTAGGTGCCCCCAAAATTATTAAATCTTAACAGATTGATCTACCCTTGTCAAAACCCACATTATGCAGAATAGGACTTCCCAGAAAAAGAGGACTCTTCCTGGAAGGTTATTATGCAGTTTCAAGAAAATGTTATACACTCCAAGACCACATCAGTACTTCTAGGAATCAAAGACTATCTGTGATACATACAGTTTTGTTGTTTTCCTGATTATAACTTTAAATCTTCACATCAAGAAGAGCAATGAACAAAAACGCATTCACAGTTTTGCTCCCATGAGCTACAAAAAGATCATTAGCTATTGTACTTAGTTTTTCCATTTTGAGGGGTGAACCAGAAATTCAGAGGCTAATTCTCTACCATTAAGTTGTACTTTTTCTTCCATTATTTCATAATATTTTGGTCAAGCTGTCATCAGAAGCACTGTCCAATCCTACAAAAGTTTAAATTCAGGCCTGTAGATTTAGCTGAGATCAAGGTATCAAGATTCGACAAATGGCATTAATCCAGTCTCACATTTTCCCCTGAAACAAACCTAGTTCCAGAAAAGCCCACAAGATATGTAGCAAATTCCTATGTGACCACAGATCCTCTCACTAACTCTTCTTGTTAATCCTTGAAAACTCTCTGGATGGCCAATCGAGAGAGAATATACTTGTCCAGCTGGAAGATAGATGACTTATAATTGTGATAGCCTCTTATTTCTTTTTGTGACTTTAACTGAAATGGTACTTTTATTGAAGTCTGCCATTTTTTTCTGACCAGCCATGCAAATAATTATACTGTCTAGGATATTAAAGGAAACAGGCCAACCCAAAAGGAAATCAGGCAGTGACTTGAAGGAATCTTACCAGGATTCTAAACACAATAACCTCTGCCTCCCCCCTTGCCATCTTTCTCTCAGGTTTCTGTGAGAATCTGTCTTCTAGGTTTATAATAACCCAAGAGAGAAGCAGAACAGACAGAGTAAGTGGCGCAATGAAAATAGGATGAGGCAAATTATCTTTGGTGGTCCACAGATTGGCTATGATGTATGACCTTGATTGGCCCTTGAGGGGACCAAAATTTTCCCATATGAAGTCCCCTTAGGTCTACTTCTTCTTTCCACTGGCTCTCTAAATGGCTGGGAGCCAAGACTAGGAACCCTCTTCCTCCTGAAGGAAACTCAGCTGCTGACAGACCCTTCTCCAATAGTTGTGTAGCAGACCAGGAACCTGCCCAAGAGACTCAGAGTAGAAATTTATTGGAAGATCCCACTTCTTGCAGATGCAGTCACTAAGTCATTTCTCAAAAACAGTTGTTGCTTTCTTAATTGACGTATGAAAGATGGAAAGCTGGGGCCCAATCACCATTTCCCCACCTCTCTTAACACCCTCACTTCTTTTTTTTTTTAAGATTTTATTTATTTATTTCACAGACAGAGATCACAAGTAGGCAGAGAGGCAGGCAGAGAGAGAGGAGGAAGCAGGCTCCCCGCGGAGCAGAGATCCCAGGACCCTGAGATCATGACCCGAGCCGAAGGCAGAGGCTTTAACCCACTGAGCCACCCAGGTGCCCCAACACCCTCACTTCTTAATTTACCATCTTTCTCTCTGTAGCTATAGAAATCTTCAAAAACATTTTCTATCTCTCAACATCTGTTAAAAGTCCCAATTTTCCAAATGATAACCAGGATCTAGCTGTACATACCCTCTCTCTTTCATCAGTCTAATGAAGTTATGATTCAACAAAGGAGCTCTTCCTAGCTAGCATTTAAAATTCCTTAGTTACATTAATTATACTAATAAATGCAAAAAAACAGGCTTCTTATTCACTAAGAATAGCCTAAAAGAGAGGGACCACCCTCCCCAATACAAAGAAAGGGATTTTTCCATTTAAAGGTTATTTTCTTGAATAGTTTAACTAAGCATTAAACCCAAAACTTCCAGAGCCTTGGCCTCCAAAGGGTCCCTCCTTCACTCCTGCTGTCCAGAGCTTTGCGTCAGTCACTGCGGTCCTCCTGCTGGCACAGGACATTCAGACCTCGGCTTTCCCCCAAGCCTGTCAACGCTGTTCCCAATAACTGCCAGAGAAACCATATGGTCTTTCCACACCCTCCCCTTGGGGCCAAGCTTATTATCTCCCCAACCTACCCACAGCAGCACAGAGCCGGAAAGAAGAGAAAGAGCAAACTTGGGGCCTGAACATGGGCTGTTATTATTTTTCTGCTATTGAATCACCATAGGGAGAGGTAGTGTGGGACATGGGACGGAAAGAGAAAAAGGAGGGGATCGAGAGAGAGAGAGAGAGAAAGGAATGAAAGGAGAGAGGGAAGGAGGGAGGGAAGGAGGAAGGAAGGAAGGAAGGAGAGACTACTTGGCAAAAAAGACAAAAAAAAAAAACACTTGCTATGAAAGAAGCTTAGCTCATCTGTAATTCAGTTGTTGGTTTAGTACCATTTAGTTCTGTACTCTGATGTCAGAAACACCTAGGAAATGTCTTCTAATTCTAATAATGTTGTCCTCAAAATAATTTATATACTGGTGTTAAATAGCCTTTTAAGAGTATTGTGCTTTCTTTAATAATATCTTCACCTCAGAGGAGAAAGACTACATACAATTTGGAAGCATTTCTTGAAGCTGCTATTCAAATATGGCATGGTAAGGTAACTCTCTAAGTTGAAGAGAAAAATGTTACCTGGACAAAATGTCACCTGGACAAAATGTCACCAGAGTTTTAAAAATCATTATGATTTTCCTATCTCAAAAATGAATTCTGTATAATTTTTTAAAACTTGGTCATTGATTCCTTAAACATAACACTCTGCTCAGATTCAGAAAGTAGGTTTTCATAGGAACCAAACTCCATCTGAAAAACTACTATTGAATATCCATCTACCCATCTAGTCACTTTTATTTTCATTATAATGAATACTAAGCTATGATCTCTGGCTATCAAAATTTAAATTTGAAAAGAGATACTTATACTCTAAACTAAAAAGACAAAATTGGAGGTCTAAAGTTATTTTATGAGAAAATAATTCACATGAAATCCTGGATGTCTGACCAGACCATTGCTTTGGGATTTGACCTGAACTAATATTTCCACCCCCTACTCCTCATCATCCATCCCACTCAACACCTCATACACTGAGAAATTCTACTTTTTTTAAAATGCCGTGTTGAGGGGACTTTTCTAAAATGCCAAGAGACCACAAACGTATCTGGTTGGCCTGTCTGTTCCCCATACTCGCCTGGCTTCATTATGAAAGATGCCAGAAATAGCATTCCTACAGGATTTCCAGTACAGAAACCACAAGAATGCTCTTTCTCATGATATGGCAACTGTGCAACAATATGGCGTCATCTGGAAAATTACAGTCTTAGAGACAAATATTTTTCCCCTCTCTGATGATTTAAAATAGACAGGGTGTCGCCCAAAAATCATGCTTTCCCTTCTCCAAGATGGAGGACTCTTCTTACAACATTTCTCCTAGGGACAGCAACCTTTGTTGCTGGAACCCCTAAAAAAACAAACTCTCACAAACTCCTTGGATAGTCCTCAAAGGATTTTGGAAACTATTCAGTGTGTGTCCACTGAAATGGAAAGCATTTTAGAGTATATCACCAAATAAACATTTCTTTTTTGACTTGATATTATAGTAAATCACACTTATAATGAATTTTCCGCAGAGCTTAAATTTGCATATTATGAGAAGTATCAACATTATTATGGCAGATATTTTTTGTGTATGACATTTACTTTGGATACACTCTGCACAAAAAAAGAACAATAATCTAGAAACAAGTAATCTAATTATGAGACATTATATATAGGGCATTTTTTTCTGGCATTAATTTTCCTTTTATTCCCTTTTATAGGTGTTTTTAAAATTTTTATTTATTTTTTTAATTTCTTTTCAGTGTTCCAGAAGTCATTGTTTATGTACCACACCCAGGGCACTTTTAAGGAGAAAGAACATATGAAAATTTTCCCAGAAGTGTAGATTGTGAGTTCCATGAAGGCATGTCTGCCTAATTCATAGCTATAATCCCTGGACCCACTCATGTAGAACTTATAAAGAAAGTCAATAAACATTTGGGAAAAGAAGAAAGAGGAGACATGGGGCAGAGGTAAGGACAAGAAAAAAACAAAGTGTGCAAGGTAACTGAGCTCAACAAGGGGCAAATGAAGTTAATTTATTAGGAAACCATCTCAGTCATTTGCATTTACCTAAAGAAGGAGTTGCACTCTCCTCACTGAAGTGGGAGTTGTTTTTCACTGTGATGGCAAATAAGCCTGTGGGCTTTCGGAAGAACCTACCACCCAGATTCTCAGAGCATTTTCTATTTCTGTTTCTTCCTACACAGCATCAAGTCACTACACAATTATCTGCAATTGCCTAAAGGCTGCATATGAATATTCTGGCTCTTGATTTCCAGAGTCCCCTCTAATTTTTATTATGTTTATATGGGTTAGACAAAGTTGTTAATGTTTAAAAGGTCATAAACAAGACCTAAGTCACCAAAAGTGTGTGCGTATTGTTTTCTGTTTGGTTTTCGGCAAAGAGAGATTCTTACTTCTTAAAAAAAAAAAAAAAGGGAGTTCCTGAGGAGAGATTTATTTCTAATTTTTAGCCTCTTTAGCTTCTGTATTTCTTAAAACCCTCTAATCTCAAACCCCAATGGCAGAAGATTTATTGAACTCACACAAGCAAAAAATTTAGAAGCCAAAATGATTGGAACAAGCGCAACGTTGGCTTACTCAAAAGTAGAGACAAGTGATCATACAGATAAGCCATTTGAGTCCAATCCCTCTGCAAGGTCACGCAAACACACACACACGCACACACACACACACACACACTCCACAAAAGCCTCTCGAGCTTCAGAGGGTTCCTTGTGTGAAAATGACCTAAGTTATTTAGAATTACTACTTCTTGTTGGCAGTTTCTGCAAACACCATCTGAAATCTCTGAGGAATGACTAGATGGACAGCTCCAGAATGGCACCCTCTCAAGTTTTACACCTGGACATCGACCGAAGGAAAAGAGGAAGTTATTTAATGACTGGGAATGAAAAAAATCAAGTAACCTAAAACATATTTTCTGGCAAATTTTGCCTTCTACAAAGCAGCCGAAGGATGATAACAGGGTCTGGAGAGATGGAATCAGCAGTTAAGTGGATATCCGTCTGTCACTTCGCCTTCATTACACAGCATTAGAGACCAGCATCTGGCCAGCTTGGCAATCTGTCTTCCCACATTGCCCCACTGGCAAGATGCTTCTCCAAGGTCCATGGCCTGTGGCCATACCACTCTGGCCTGCGGTTCCATCACATCTTACAAACTGTAAAGGGGCCGAACAGTACTTGGATGAGATCAAGGGTCAATCTGGACTGAATTCAGGCCTGGTTCAACAAGGCTTTGCACAACTTGTTCCCTCATTTCCCTCTCCTCTTATTTCTTTATCTTCTGGGCTTCCTATTTTGAGCACCTCCCTCACCACTCTGACCCTGATGAGCTTCTATTTTCCTAAATTCTTCTCACCCTTACCATATCCCAAAGTCTTCCTTCCTGTCTTTTCAATGTTTCCTCTTGCTGTACTTATATTTCTTTAAAACCAACATGAATTGGCTGGAAGCAAAATAAACAGATGCAACTAACAGAATCATAAATCACCAAGTCAGAGAGTAAGATTCTTCCCAGTAGAGGAAACCACCTCTCAGTTGGCTTTAGAAAAGGAGATAAAGGAACAGAACTTTAGTTTCACCAAAATGTCCTGTTCCCTTAACAAGTCCTCTGGGATTAAATACAAAGTGTGCTAGACAGATCAAATATTCAGACTGAGCATATATACAGTGAATCAAAGCCCTCTTCACTATATGCACTTTATTTAACAAACATGGAAAATAAATACAACTCTTATACTTTCTGAAGCTATAAAGAAGTATTAAAAAATGACCTCCATGTATTTGGGTACATAACAATAGTCCCACACCAGGGCTCACCAAAGCCATTTTGCAGCAAAAATGCATTGTGAATTCTAAATTTCCTCATAAAGATGGAGTTGTCACATACATACAAACATGTACACACAGACAGACGCATAGACACATCACTCCAATTCCACAATACTAGCCACAGAAAATGGCTCCCTCATCTACCCAGCTGTGCAAGCCACACCCTAACAGTCATCTGCTTCTGTCCAGTGTATTTGCAAAAGAATTCTCATTTCTACAGCCTCCCTTTAGTAGTCCAGGGGTTGTCAAACTCTTTCTGTAAAGAGCCAAACAATGAATATTTAAGGCTCTATGGGTCAAACAGCTTCTGTTTCAACAACTTAACTCCACTGTTGTAGTACAAAAGCAGCCATAGAAATATGTGAGTAAATGAGCAGGCAGCAGGTGGGATCTGGCTACAGTCTGCTAATGGCTGCTGCAGGCTGTGAGCATCTCTCATTCACATTTCTGCCACACTTCTAACTGGTCTCCTATGTCCAGATTGGCTCTTCACTAACCTATTCTCTACTTTGCAATCAAAGATCTTTCAAAAACCTGAGTAAGACCCTCCATGGATGAAAAGATTCACTAGTTTCCTAGTTCCCTTAAGATAAAAGTGAAAATCTTTAGGATGGCCCTTTTATGCACTCCAGGATAGGCCACTCTCTATTTCTTCACACTCTATGATCCAGTCATACCGAACTTCTGCACTTGTTTCCATTCTTCATAATATACATCAAGCTACCTGTTGCCTCTGGGCCTTCACAAAGGCTGAAAAGAACACTGTCTCCAGTGTCCCTCCCCCCATGCCCTTTATCATTTAGATCTCATCTTACAAGTCATTCCCTCTTGAATATTCCCTGCCTATCATACTAGACCTACTAAGTCAGACAGGGACTCCTGCTAAATCTTCTTAGCACCTTGAGTTTTCATCATATTTGAATTTTTTTCATCATATTTGAATATTAATCGTGTTTGCTGCTAGACTGTAAGTTTGGGAGGAAGAAAGCATATCTGTCTTTTATGTAACTGTTTCTTCAGCATCTAGTAGAGTACCTGGCATGTGATACATGCAAAATAATGTTTATTGAATGAGTAAATAAGTGAACCAGAACT
This sequence comes from Taxidea taxus jeffersonii, assembly GCA_003697995.1. NCBI lineage: Eukaryota > Metazoa > Chordata > Mammalia > Carnivora > Mustelidae > Taxidea > Taxidea taxus. The sequence continues at coordinate 90,452 of RCUC01138096.1, read as the reverse complement.
GAGAGTGCAGTAAAATGTTCCAAATTGTTCTGTAATATTATACTTAATTACCTATAAGGACCATAAAAGCTCAACAGGCATCAAAAAAGAAAAGTGTTCCCTAGTATAGAATAATATTTTAGTCTTTAAAGAGATTAGTTCATTATGTAACTCAATGACTTGGTTAAATATTCATAGTAATTAGTTAAAATTAAGTACTTCAATATATATACAGGTATAATCTTTATTACCTTCTCTTCCTATAGGTAACACTCTTGCTGATCACTGTCCTCAAATGTGTATAGTAAGACATGGAAACATGACAACCTCATTATAATAATGATGTTACTATCTTTTGACTCCTTCCCATTTGTAGAGGCAAAATAACATCACTCCATGCCTTTCTAACAGGCATAGATAGAAGAGTTGCAAAACTTTTCAGGGTTCTAAAAACCACTCATATAAGTAAAGTTTGATGAGAAGGAATAATGAACAGTTGGCACTCTAAATCTGTGTAATTTTTTTACTGAAGTATAACTGAAATATAATAATACAATATCCTATTAGTTTTAGGTGTATATCGTAATTATTTGGTATTTTTAGACATTACAAAATGATCCCCATGATAAGTCTGGTTACCATCTGTCACCATACAAAGTTGTATTATTGACCATGTTCCCTATGCTGTACATGACATTCCCATGACTTATTTTATAACTGGAGGTTCATACCTCTTAAGCTACCCACCTCACAACTGCTTCCCTCTCTGGTAACCAACAACTTGTTTCTTATATCATTAGTCTGGTTTTGGTTGGTTGGTTTGTGCTTTAGATTCCACATATAAGTGAAATCATACAATATTTGTCTTTCTTTGTCTGACTTATTTCACTGAGATAATACCCTCCATCTGTATTGTCTCAAATGGCAAGATTTCATTCTTTTCTATGGCTGAGTAATTTTCTATTTTAGATAGATAGATAGTTAGCAGACAGCCAAGTAGCTAGAGATAAAATAGATACCCCTTCTTCTTTATCTATTCATCTATCAATGGATAGTTAGTTTGCTTCCATATCTTGGCTATTGTAAATAATGCTGCAATGAGCATAGGTGTACATATATCTCTTCAAGTTGGTGTTTTTTGTTTTCTTTGGGTGCATACCCAGCAGAGGAATTGCTGGATAGTATACTAGTTCTATTTTTAATTTTTTGGAGGAATCTCCATACTGTTTTCCAGAGTAGCTACACCAATTTACACCCACACCAACAGGGCAAAAGAGTTCCCTTTTCTCCACATCCTTGCCAACACTTGTTAATTTCTGTTGTTTTGGTAATATTTGTCTTTTTTACAAACATGAAGTGATAGCTCCCTGTGGCTTTGATTTGCACTTTTCTGATGAGTAGTAATGCTAAGCACATTTGATATGCTTGCTGGCCATTTGTATGTCTCCTTTGGAAAAAATGTCTGTCTTCTGCCCATTTTTTAATTGAATTGTTTTGTTTTTTGAGAAGTTGTATAAGTTCTTTATATATCTTGGACATTAATCTATTATCAGATATGTGAATTCACAAGTATCCTCTCCCTTTTGATAGGTTGTATTTTGGTTTTGCTGGTTTTTAAAATTATTTAATTTTTTTGCTGTGTAAAAGTTTTTTAGTATGATGTAATCCCATTTGTTTATTTTAGCTTTTGTTGCCCTCGTCAGAGAAGACTGGTCTAAAAAAATATTGCTAAGATCAATGTCAAAGAGTTCACGGTCTATGTTTTCTTCTAGGAATTTTATGATTTCAAGTCTTACATTCAAATCTAATCCATTTTTAATTTATTTTTGTATATGGTGTAAGAAAGTGGTCCAGGTTCATTCTTTTACATGTTGCTATCCAATTTTACCAACACCATTTATTGAAGAGACTGTCTTTTCCCCACTGTACATTCTTGCCTCCTTTGTCATAGATTGACTATATATATGTGGGTTTATTTCTGGGCTCTCTACTCAATCCATTGATCTATATGCTGCTTGTGCCAGTACCATACTGTTTTGATTACTATTGATTTGTAGTATACTTTGAAATCAGGGAGCAGGATACCTCCAGCTTTGGCTACCTGGGGTCTTTTGTGGGTCCATACATATTTTAAGATCCTCTGTTCTAGTTCTATGAAAAGTGCCATTGGTATTTTGATGGGGATTGCATTGGATCTGTAGATTTGGGGGGGTAGTATAGATATTTTAACAATATTTATTCTTCCACTCCATGAACACAATATGTCTTTCCATTTGTGCAATCTTCAGTATCTCTCATCAATGTCTTAGAGTTTTCTTAGATCTTTTGCTTCCTTGGTTAAATTTACTCCTAGGTATTTTATTCTTTTTGATGAAATTGCAACTGATTGTTTTGTGAATTTTTCTTTCTGAATTAATGTAGAGAAATACAACTAATATCTGTCAATTTTATATCCTATAACTTCACTTAATCCATTTATTAGTTCTAATATATAATATGTCATCTGCAAATAGTAACAGTTTTTTACTTCTACCTTTCCAATTTGTATGCCTTTCCTTTTTTCTTGCCTAATTACTATGGCATGGACTTCTAATATTATGTTTTACACCTAGCGTGACCAATATCTTCAGTAAAGTTCCTATTACATAGCTCAGAGAAAGAAAAAGTGGAGAGGGTGGCATTTTTGTCAGGTCCCTGGTCACATGGAAAATGTTGTAGCTTTTCACCGTTGAGTATGATGTTAGATATGAATTGTCACATACAGCCTTTATTATGTTGAGATACATTCCTTCTATACCCACTTTGTTGAGAGTTTTTATCATAAATGGATGTTGGATTTTGTCAAGGGCTTTTTTGCATCTATTGAGATGATTACATCATTTTAATTCTTTGTTTTGTTAATGGGGTATATCATGTTGATTTGTAAATGTTGAGCCATCCTTGCATTCCTAAAATAAATCCACTTGGTCTTGGAATATGATCCTTTTAATGTATTGTTGAATTTGTTCTGGCAATATTTTGTTGAGGATTTTTGCATCTATGTTTATCAGACATTTTGTCTGTAATATTCCTTTTTTGTGGTGTCTTTGGTTTTGGCATCAGAGTAACTCTGGCCTCATAAAATGAATTTGGAAGTGCTCTTTCCCCTTCAATTTTTTAGAATAATTTGAAGATAGGTGCTAACTTCCTTAAATATCTGATATAATTCACCTGTGAAACCATCTGGTCCCAGACCTGTTTTGGGGGAGTTTTTAAGTTACCGATTCAATTTTACTGTTTGTAATTGATTTACTCAAATATTATATTTCTTCATGATTCAGTCTTCTGTGTTTCTAGGAATTTATCCATTTCTTATGGATTTTCCAATTTGTTGGCATACAGTTGTTCATAGTTTCTTATGATCTTTTATTTTCCATGGTGTCAAGTGTAATATCCCCTCTTTCATTTCTGATTTTATTTATTTAGACCTCCTCTACTTTTTCCTTGCTGGGTCTGGCTAGAGGTTTATTGATTTTTGTTTATCTTTTCAAAGAACCAGAGAGCTGAGTAATTTTTAACTTGGTGTGCTTGCTGAGGATTTTCTCAGCAGCTCTAGAGGGACAGAGACACCTACATTTTTAAATAGATCCTAAATGACTCCAATATGAATCCTCAGTTGAAAGTCTGTTCTAAATGGTAAATTACTGAGGGAAGCAGCTATTTCCCACTCATTGGTTTATCCCAGACCTTGGTTCAGAGCCTAACATGTAATAGATGTTCCATGGATATTTATTGACCTAATTCATAATAATTGTTAGTAAGGACTTTTAAATTTATACACCTTTGTATTACATGGAATTTTGGTGTTTTTTTTAAATATTTTATTTATTTGACAGACAGAGTTCACAAGTAGGCAGAGAGGCAGACAGAGAGAGAGAAAGAGAGAGAGAGAGGAGGAAGCAGGCTCCCCACTGAGCAGAGAGCCCGATGTGGGGCGTGATCCCAGGACCCTGGGATCATGACCCGAGCCGAAGGCAGAGGCTTTAACCCACTGAGCCACCCAGGCACCCTGAATTTTGTGTGTTTTTTTGTTTTATTTTGTTTTGATTTGTTTTTTTTACTTCCTTGCTAAGTTATTTTTTTTTCTTTAAGCTTTTTTATTTAAACATATAATGTGACCCCACCACCCTCTCCCAACCCCTCTCCCCACCCACCCCCCTCAGATTGTTTTATGACATTAAGAGTCTCTTTTGATTTGTATCCCTCCCGATCCCATCTTGTTTCATTTTTCCTTAACTCCCACCCCCGTTGCATCTCCACTTCCTCATATCAGGGAGATCATGTGATAGTTGTCTTTCTCCAGTTGACTTATTTTGCTAAGCATAATACACTCTAGTTCCATCCATGTCGTCGCAAATGGTAAGATTTCATTTCTTTTGATGGCTGCATAGTATTCCATTGTATATATATACCACCTCTTATTTATCTATTCATCTGTTGATGGACATCTAGGTTCTTTCCATGACTTGGCTATTGTGGACATTGCTGCTATAAACATTCGGGTACATGTGCCCCTTCGGATCACTACATTTGTATCTTTAGGGTAAATACCCAGTAGTGCAATTGCTGGGTCATAAGGTAGCTCTATTTTCAATTTTTTGAGGAACCTCCATGCTGTTTTCCAGAGTGGTTGCACCAGCTTGCATTCCCACCAACAGTGTAGGAGGGTTCCCCTTTCTCCACATCCTCGCCAGCATCTGTCATTTCCTGACTTGTTCATTTTAGCCATTCTGACTGGTGTGAGGCAGTATCTCATTATGGTTTTGATTTGTATTTCCCTTGATGCCCAGTGATGTGGAGCACTCGTTCATGTGTCCGTTGGCCATCTGGATGTCTTCTTTGCAGAAATGTCTGTTCATGTCCTCTGCCCGTTTCTTGATTGGATTATCTGTTCTTTGGGTGTTGAGTTTGCTAAGCTCTTTATAGATTTTGGATACTAGCCCTTTATCTGATATGTCGTTTGCAAATATCTTCTCCCATTCTGTCAGTTGTCTTTTGGTTTTGTTGACTGTTTCCTTTGCTGTGCAAAAGCTTTTCATCCTGATGAAGTCCCAATAGTTCATTTTTTCCCTTGCTTCCCTTGCCTTTGGCGTTGTTCCTAGGAAGAAGTTGCTGCGGCTGCGGTCGAAGAGGTTGCTGCCTGTGTTCTCTTCAAGGATTTTGACGGATTCCTTTCTCACGTTGAGGTCCTTCATCCATTTTGAGTCTATTTTCATGTGTGGTATAAGGAAATGGTCCAATTTCATTTTTCTGCATGTGGCTGTCCAATTTTCCCAACACCATTTGTTGAAGAGGCTGTCTTTTTTCCATTGGATATTCTTTCCTGCTTTGTTGAAGATTAGTTGACCATAGAGTTGAGGGTCTATTTCTGGGCTCTCTATTCTGTTCCATTGATCTATGTGTCTGTTTTTGTGCCAGTACCATACTGTGTTGATGATGACAGCTTTGCAATAGAGCTTGAAGTCTGGAATTGTGATGCCACTGACTTTGGCTTTCTTTTTCAATATTCCTTTGGCTATTCGAGGTCTTTTCTGGTTCCATATAAATTTTAGGATTATTTGTTCCATTTCTTTGAAAAAAATTGGATGGGATTTTGATAGGCATTGCATTAAATGTGTAGATAGCTTTAGGTAGCATAGACATTTTCACAATATTTATTCTTCCAATCCATGAGCATGGAACATTTTTCCATTTCTTTGTGTCCTCCTCAGTTTCTTTCATGAGTACTTTATGGTTTTCTGAGTATAGATTCTTTGCCTCTTTGGTTAGGTTTATTCCTAGGTATCTTATGGTTTTGGGTGTAATTGTAAATGGGATTGACTCCTTAATTTCTCTTTCTTCTGTCTTGTTGTTGGTGTAAAGAAATGCAACTGATTTCTGTGCATTGATTTTATATCCTGACACTTTACTGAATTCCTGTACAAGCTCTAGCAGTTTTGGAGTGGAGCCTTTTGGGTTTTCCACATATAGTATCATATCATCTGCAAAGAGCGATAGTTTGACTTCTTCTTTGCCGATTTGGATGCCTTTAATTTCTTTTTGTTGTCTGATTGCTGAGGCTAGGACTTCTAGTACTATGTTGAATAGCAGTGGTGATAGCGGACATCCCTGCCGTGTTCCTGACCTTAACGGAAAAGCTCTCAGTTTTTCTCCATTGAGAATGATACTTGCCGTGGGTTTTTCATAGATGGCTTTGATAATATTGAGGTATGTGCCTTCTATCCCTACACTTTGAAGAGTTTTGATTAGGAAGGGATGTTGCACTTTGTCAAATGCTTTTTCAGCATCTATTGAGAGTATCATATGGTTCTTGTTCTTTCTTTTGTTAATGTACTGTATCACATTGATTGATTTGCGGATGTTGAACCAACCCTGCTGCCCTGGAATAAATCCCACTTGGTCGTGGTGAATAATCCTTTTAATGTACTGTTGGATCCTATTGGCTAGTATTTTGGTGAGAATTTTCGCATCTGTGTTCATCAAGGATATTGGTCTGTAATTCTCTTTTTTGATGGGATCCTTGTCTGGTTTGGGGATCAAGGTGATGCTGGCCTCATAAAATGAGTTTGGAAGTTTTCCTTCCATTTCTATTTTTTGGAACAGTTTCAGGAGAATAGGAATTAATTCTTCTTTAAATGTTTGGTAGAATTCCCCTGGGAAGCCATCTGGCCCTGGGCTTTTGTTTGTTGGGAGATTTTTGATGACTGTTTCAATCTCCTTACTGGTTATGGGCCTATTCAGGTTTTCTATTTCTTCCTGGTTCAGTTTTGGCAGTTTATATGTCTCTAGGAAAGCATCCATTTCTTCCAGATTGTCGAATTTGTTGGCATAGAGTTGTTCATAATATGTTCTTATGATTGTATTTCTTTGGTGTTGGTTGTGTTCTCTCCTCTTTCATTCATGATTTAATTTATTTGGGTCCTTTCTCTTTTCTTTTGGATAAGTCTGGCCAGGGGTTTATCAATCTTATTAATTCTTTCAAAGAACTAGCTCCTAGTTTTGTTGATTTGTTCTATTGTTTTTTTGGTTTCTATTTCATTGATTTCTGCTCTGATCTTTATTATTTCTCTTCTCCTGCTGGGTTTAGGCTTTCTTTGTTGTTCTCTCTCGAGTTCCTTAAGGTGTAGGGTTAGGTTGTGTATTTGAGACCTTTCCTGTTTCATGAGATAGGCTTGTATCGCTATATATTTTCCTCTCAGGACTGCCGTTGTTGTGTCCCACAGATTTTGGATCGTTGTGTTTTCATTATCATTTGTTTCCATGGTTTTTTTCAGTTCTTCTTTAATTTCCTGGTTGACCCATTCATTTTTTAGAAGGATGCTGTTGAGTCTCCATGTATTTGTGCTCTTTCCAAATTTACTCTTGTGATTGAGTTCTAGCTTCAGAGCATTGTGGTCTGAAAATATGCAGGGAATGATCCCAATCTTTTGATACCGGTTGAGACCTGATTTATGACCCAGGATGTGATCTATTCTGGAGAATGTTCCATGGGCACTAGAGAAGAATGTGTATTCTGTTGCTTTGGGATGGAATGTTCTGAATATATCTGTGATGTCCATCTGCTCCAGTGTGTCATTTAAGACTTTTACTTCCTTGTTGATCTTTTGCTTGGATGATCTGTCCATTTCAGTGAGGGGTGTGTTAAAGTCTCCTACTATTATTGTATTCTTGTCAATGTGTTTCTTTGATTTTGTCATTAATTGGTTTATATAGTTGGCTGCTCCCATGTTAGGGGCATAGATATTTAAAATTGTTAGATCTTCTTGTTGGACAGACCCTTTGAGTATGATGTAGTGTCCTTCCTCATCTCTTATTATACTCTTTGGCTTAAAATCTAATTGATCTGAAAAAAGGATTGCCACCCCAGCTTTCTTCTGATGTCCATTAGCATGGTAAATTGTTTTCCACCCCCTCACTTTCGATCTGGAGGTGTCTTCAGGTCTAAAATGAGTTTCTTATAGGCAGCATATGGATGGGTTTTGGTTTTTTATCCATTCTGAAACCCTGTGTCTTTTGATTGGTGCATTTAGCCCATTTACGTTCAGGGTAACTATTGAGAGATATGAATTTAGTGCCATTGTATTGCCTGTAAGGTGATTGTTACTGTATATTGTCTGTGTTCCTTTCTGATAATACTTCTAAGGTCTCTCTTGGCTTAGAGGACCCCTTTCAATATTTCCTGTAGAGCTGGTTTGGTGTTTACAAATTCTTTCAGTTTTTGTTTGTCCTGGAAGCTTTTTATCTCTCCTTCTATTTTCAATGATAACCTAGCTGGATAAAGTATTCTTGGCTGCATGTTTTTCTCGTTTAGTGCTCTGAATATATCATGCCAGTTCTTTCTGGCCTGCCAGGTCTCTGTGGATAAGTCTGCTGCCAATCTAATATTTTTACCATTGTATGTTACAGACTTCTTGTCCCGTACTGCCTTCAGGATTTTCTCTTTGTCGCTAAAACTTGTAAATTTTACTATTAGATGACGGGGTGTGGACCTATTCCTATTGATTTTGAGGGGGATTCTCTGCACTTCCTGGATTTTGATGCTTGTTCCCTTTGCTATATTAGGGAAATTCTCTACAATAATTCTCTCCAATATACCTTCTGCTCCTCTCTCTCTTTCTTCTTCTTCTGGAATCCCAAGTATTCTAATGTTGTTTCGTCTTATGGTATCACTTATCTCTCGAATTCTCCCCTCATCATCCAGTAGTTGTTTGTCTCTCTTTTGTTCAGCTTCTTTATTCTCTGTCATTGGGTCTTCTATATCACTAATTCTTTCTTCTGCCTTATTTATCCTAGCAGTAAGAGCCTCCATTTTTTATTGCACCTTATTAATAGCTTTTTTTATTTCAACTTGATTAGATTTTAGTTCTTTTATTTCTCCAGAAAGGGCTTTTATTTCTCCTGACAGGGTTTCTCTAATATCTTCCATGCCTTTTTCGAGCCTGGCTAGAACCTTGAGAATCATCGTCCTGAATTCCAGATCTGACATATTACCAATGTCTGTATTGATTAGGTCCTTAGCCTTCGGTCCTGCCTCCTATTCTTTTTTTTGTGGTGAGTTTTTCCGCCTTGTCATTTTCTCCAGATAAGAATCTGCTGTTCTCCTTGTTAAGTGAACTTGGTCTTGGCTGGATTTCTTGTTGATCTTCTGGGGGAGGGGCCTGTTGTACTGTTTTTCAAGTGTCTCTGCCCCAGGCAGAATTGCACCGCCCTTACCAGGGGCCGGGCTAAGTAATCCTCTCAGGTTTGCTTTCGGGAGCTTTTGTTCCCTGAATGCTTTCCAGTAGAGTTCCAGAGGACGGGAATGAAAATGGTGGCCTCCCAATCTCTGGCTTGGAGGAGCTGAGAGCTAGGGGCCCCAGTCTTCAGTGCACCTTCAGAGTAAAGTGCTTAATCACTCCCGTCTCCCCAGCCTCCGGCCGCGCTTGGAGAAAATTGTGCATAATCAGTCCCGTCTCACTGGCTTCTGGCTGTGCTCCAAGGTCACCCAGCCTGTGACCAAGTGTCTCTGTCTCTGGCAGAGTCCCACCTGGAGTCTCCGAACCCCGTAGATCCCTGAGCTCTCCCAGGTCGGAGTCTCCCCGGATCTTGTGGGGACCCCTCGCACAGAGCACCAGCCCATGTCACAGACCACGGCTCTAGGAAACCCCGAGTTGAGAGCTCACTCCTCAGCTCTGTCTCTGCAGCCGGCTTCCCCGCTCTAATACCTGTGAGCTCTGCGACACTCAGACACCCCCGATCCTTCTGTGACCCCGCGGGTCCTGAGTCCACGCTGTCCCCATGAGGTCTTCACCCCAATTTAGCCTCTGGAGCGATGTCCCTCCCTGGAGCAGACTTTAAAAGTCCTGATTTTGTGCTCCGGTGTTCCGCCGCTTGCCGGGAGCCGGCCCCTCCCCCCAGGGTCTATCTTCCCGTCGCGTTGGATTCACTTCTCCGCTGGTCCTACCTTTTAGAAAGTGGTCGATTTTCTGTTTCTAGAATTGTTGTTCTTCTTCTCTTCGATCTCCTGTTGGATTCATAGGTGTTCAGAATCGTTTGATAGGCTATCTAGCTGATCTCCTCCTGCCTGATGTCATCTCAGCCTGCTACTTCTCCGCCATCTTGACTCCTCCCGAATTTTGTTTTTTTAATGAGCATGTATATTTTTCTAACCAGAAAAGAGTAGACTTTCATTCAAATTTATATTAATATATATGGAAACAGATTAGAGTAAAATATATATTTTTTAAAGCACAGAATTAGATTCATATTAAAAGTACTGATGAATAACTTGAATTTAATAAACTGTTTGAAATTAATAAACTGTTTCTATCCATAAGAATAAAATATTGTAACTATAAAAACTTTTAATAGCAACCATGAAAGAATACTTTCCTGGGCCCTACCTGTAAGTCATCATCAGTCACTGTAAGTTAGATCAACTGGTCTTTAGGTCTATACTTGATGTGTCCCCTATCTTGGATAGAGCTCCTACAACTTAGAGAAAAATCTCTAAAAATAAAAGAAAATAAATATTGAAGTATCTTCCCACCAGGGAAATTATGAATAGTTTACCTTTAGGCTGCTAATACTGCAACTAATACTGCAACTCCTTCCAAATAACCCACAATTGTGCCTTACACTGGTCCGCATTGGTAGAATAGAAACTCCTTACTCTGGAAGCTTGATTGCACTGCTACAAAATGACTTGCATACTACATTTTTATTCCAGTGGGATGACCCACCTTCTAACTATATCCTCTTTTATTTCCCTCGCTTTTTTGATCCCACTCATTGTTTTCACCTTCCATAATTCTTAGTTAATTGATTTTCCAATCTTTTTTTCCTAGAAACAAATTTAAGAAGTGCTCACACCAAGTTGGGGCATTTAATGGCTTTCTCCTGGGCCACACCCAAAACCACTATCACCCCATAAAAACTTGCTGCCATTACTTTCTCACCATTCAGGCTATTTCTCAACTTTGCCACTTGTTCCCTGTTTTGGACTTTCATTCTAGTCTAATCTCCCTGGTTTTCATCTCATTAGCATGTACACATATTTTTCCATGATTTCCCAGCCCTTTCAAATGGACAACTCATTCGGAAAATTGGCCTCAGCTTCATCCTCTACTGAAGATGTTACATCTTGTATTAACCACTCCACACATACAACTTATCCTCAAGAAATATGCTTGGCTCAGGCCAGAATCCCCAGTAGAAACCCATTATGGACCACAGGAACCTTGATTCCCTCTTTTCTGAGAGAACTGATGAGATCACTTGGAAAAATTAATCTTTAAAATTTCACTAGATTATTCCAGCTTGGCTCAAATTCATCATCATAAACCATATTTTGTCAAGAATTACTAGTCATTACACTCAGAACTTTATTTTGATAAAATAATACTTGTACTTTAAAATTTTTTAAGGGAACACAAAACAAGAAAGATGAATCAATGCTGCACTCCTCCCACTCCCACCTCCTACCCGATCTTCTTCTAGATCTACTTCAGGATTAGATTTGATCAGGGTTAGGCCTATGTGTCTGATCTTTTAAGAAATATTGAGTGGCCTTAGGAAATAACACAGAAACTAGGTTTTTTTTGCTTGGGACTACCCATTCATCATTCAAATAATTTTGTGATCCAACATGTATGTTAGCTAGTACTTATCAAGTGTCTACTTTGTGTGTATTATAGTCCTAGCCTACTCCACTTACACCTCTAATAGACACAACATATTAAGATGATGTCTTAAGCTAGACCAGAACTATATTCCTCAGGGATATAATCTATGAGGTAGAGAGAGGACAGAAGCGATGCAAAAACAGTACTTAAATGTACCCCTGAAAAATAAGGGCATGTGAGAAGAACCTTGAGGGTAGCAGCCCAACTCCTCAAGAGATTTCATGGTCTAAATTGCATGTCCCAGTTCCTCAGCCCTTTCCATCTGTCTGAGCTGGAGGTGGTCTTGGATTCTACTCTACAAGGAGCTGTAGGGCAAATAAAATAGAGATGGGTAACAGCACTTGAATGTTGAATACACAACCCCTTTTTAAGAAATAGGAGTTCAAAATCCAGGGCCTTCCAGCTGGGCTGAGTACAGCTGTTGTACCCTGAGTTCATGCCATCCCTTTGAAACAAAAAACAAAGAAGCAGTAATAAAAATAAAATTCATACTTAAAAAAAATGTTGGTCCCTTCCCACTCATGTTTATGTAAAAACCAAACACCAGCAAAACAAACTGGTGGTTAAACTGGCATTTTAGTTATGAGCCATTGCATTAACCAAACAAGCTATGGGACACCCACAAACATCTCTTATTTTTATGGTGCTGGATGGCAAGAAGGTCCAGGTAGGTGTCCAGGTATCCTACTGTTCACAGAGAGGCCTCCAGCCTTCACTATTCCCACAGAAATTCATCTTAACAAAAATCATAAGAAGTTTTGGAGTCTTCAGGAGGAGAAACTCCTTCTAAGCTTAGACATCAAAACTAGGAGAGCAATAAAAACTCCAAAGCATGACTTTGTGGCTGGGTTGGTGCTATTTTAAATGACTATTTCCCACTCTGGTCCCTTAACCCAATTTATTCTCATATCCCCAAATCAATCCTTCTTACTTATGGGAGATATGAATGGGCCAATGCCTATTTGAAAACCAGTTCTTTCTAAAACTGTTTGTTTTTGCAGAGCACTGGATGAGGGGATTTCCTAACTGACTTAGGAAAATGTAGCTCAAGCTGATGAAACCATGTTTTACTTATTATTAGGCCCAGAGTGTTGGAGAGAAAGTGTGACAACCTACAGCTGTCCACAGCTCGCCTTTGAAAAACAGCTTCTTGAAATTAAATACAGTGGCTGCACATGCCTGGCCAGAGGCATTCTGGGAAAACACCTGTGTAAGGCAGCGACCAGGAAAGACGAAAGGATGAGTACTTGGGAGAAGTGAATCTGTGGTTTTGACTGGCGTAACCAGTCCCATTTGGGGTAAGAAGTCAATGGAAAAATGATCCTTCCTCAGTCACTTTTATTTTGTTTTTGTTAAAATTTCTTTTGGAAAAATTAAACATCTGGACCTCTTTATGGAAATAGTTGTTATGGTCACTGGGAAAAAAATTATATATTTTTTTCATAGACTTTGGATCAATCTGGTCAGAGAAGGCCTAGGGGTATAGAAAGCCCCAACATGGGGTAGCTGCCTCTCCAGCCTTTAAACATTTTGAAAATAAACTTTCTGCTGACTCCATTCTGGGGCACTGGACTAACAAAGCATTTGTTCCACAGTGTTGAGAAGCAGCACTGAACAGCTGTCTATAACAGGAAGACCTGACTATACCCAGGAAAGGGGGAGCTCTCCTCCCCAAGGCAGGGAAATTCCTCTTAGGTTTGAAAGTTGGTTGTTTGTGTTGCTAAGTTGCTGGCATAACATTTTTCCCCCTGAAGTTGGTGTTTCATATTTGGGAAAGGGAGAGGAAAACAATGTGTTTGTGATATTTTTCAATCAATATCTTTCTTTTCTGGAGCATATTTTAAGAGAGATATATTTGGGAAGAATTTTCTATCCTCTCACCTTCATTATTTTATTTTATTTTGTTAGAGAGAGAGAGAGAGAGCACAGGCAGAGGCAGAGGGAGAAGCAGGCTCCCCGCCGAGCAAGGAGCCCGATGTGGGACTCGGTCCCAGGACGCTGGGATCACGACCTGAGCCGAAGGCAGCCGCTCAACCAACTGAGCCACCCAGGCGTCCCATCACCTTCATTATTTTTTAAAAAGGATTGTGGAAGGACCTGGCTGCTTTATGCTCTTTAAGCACTATACCCTTTCTTCCTAAGTACAGGGCTTAAGGAAAAGGAGATGCCTTTTTAAAACTCTCTTATTTGGAAATGTAGCATTTTCTTTAACTCCTGCAGACACTCTAAATTCCAATCAGATCTGAAGTCTCCATCCTCTCTCCTGTGGGCCAGTTTTTGAGCCCATTTTGAAAGCTGAAGTCTTCTTTCAACTCCAAGATAAAGAAAAGGTATCACAAGTAAGCTCTAACAAGACAGGAAATGTGGTCATCCACTGGCATTCTCTGACTGCCTCCCATGAGTGCCTTGCACACAGGAAATAGTCAATAAGGCTTAACCTAAAACATGCAAGTTTAATTCACTCTGGGTAATGAAATGTACAAACTTTTTACATGTGATCTCCCCCATCATTTTTGGTTCCATTTTTGTTTTTTAAAATTGTCTCTGAAACAGAAGTAGCTGGATCTACTTGAACCTAGGCTTTTTCTCTTGAAAGTTCCCCCATCAGTCAGCTTGAGATCATATAGATTACCAAATGGCCTAATACCATTTTTTATCAAAAATTCTTATCTGTCTATGACCCTGCTACTCAATTTCATTTCTTTGGATTTTCGGTTTGTAAATGTGTCCTATTAAAATGCAAAAACTCAGGGGCGGCTGGGTGGCTCAGTGGGGTAAGGCCTCTGCCTTCAGCTCAGGTCATGATTCCAGGGTCCTGGGATCGAGCCCCGCATCCAGGCTCTCTGCTCAGTTGGGAGCCTGCTTCCTCCTCTCTCTCTCTCTGCCTGCCTCTCTGCCTACTTGTGATCTCTGTCTGTCAAATAAATAAATAAAATCTTTTTAAAAATGCAAAAACTCCTGAAGAATATAACACCATATTAGTATTGATAATCACCCCTTAAGCTGAGATTGGCAAAAAGATGATTAAGAAAAATTACTGTAGGAAGGAATAAGGTGGGTGACAACAGAAATGAGGCTGCAGGAAGGGGTCCAGGTGGCATGGTGCAAAGGAGCAGAGAGAAGCCCGCTTGAAGGGAAAACAGAACATTTTCTAAAGCCTAATTTCATATAAGTTGCACTTTACATAATTTACAGTTGTGTTAAAAGCCAGTACTGTTCTTACCCACAGGGGATTCATAAGGAACACTTTGAACTCCTCGGAAGGAAAGATTTAGTAAATACAAAATATGATTATCATTACACCTGTTTCCTAGAATAGATGAGGGAATTTTTATCCAGGTGTCTATTATCCCTTTGTGTCTTTTGGGTCAAGAAGGTTAATTTATAATTTCAGGTCTGTTTGGAGAGATTATAGATGGGTAGCACTGAGAGAAAATGGCATAGGATAAGACAGAAACTATGGCAGCAGATGAGAAAGCATATACACAGTTTATACATTTCAAATGATTTGCCCTCAGAAGACAAGGAAGAATAGGAAGGCTGGCTTAGTTTGGATTCCCCCAGAAGTAGATCCTGAGACAGGGATTTGATTGCAAGTAGTTTACTTGGGAGATGATCCCAAGAAGTGCTAGTGGGGAATGAGAAGAGGACAAGGAAGTGCCCCAAATCAATAGTGTATAATCAGATAATTCACCTCTGTGGGCAACTGAGGGTAACTCCTGCTGGGTAACTCTGGGACATACAGTAGAATAAATATGCTTCCATGTCATTCCATATAAAGAGTGAGGAATCTGGGATATCTATCCTTTGATACTCAGCCTTCATGGCTGAGGGCTGCTCCCTGCTGCTTCTGGCACGCCTTGGTGCAGACTGAGAAGCAGAGCCACAGGTGCTGTGTACTGGAATGATAAGTGCTAAGGAGATGTGGTGGGGGCAACAGTGTGTGGGCATTCAGAGGCAAGTAGGGCCCATGAAAGTCATGATAAGGCCCTGTGGGTACTTAGAGCATCATATACAAAGACATAACAAATAAATGGTTCTTATCAATTTAGGATCTTCAAATTCATAAACAAGTTCATATTTTTTCCACTCTCCATGAGAATCTCTTGGCTCCAACTAACACAGCAACAATGACTCCCAGTTACTCATTTCTGCTGAATCCTTGTTCCATGTTTCTAAATGCTTAAAAAGCATCTCCACCTGGAGAAGAGCCTTTCAAACTTAACACAGCTTAAATTCTCTTCTCACAAAAATCTACTTCTTTTCCTGCCCTTCCTAACTCAATCAAAGGCACCACTATCCATCTCATTAAGTTCAGTTAGAAACTTTGAAGTCATCTAGAATCTTCATTCTCTTGTATCCTACAAATCCAGACAACTCCTGATGTCCTATCTCCTAAATATTTTTTAATCTACCCCTCCTCTCCAGCTCCTCTACCACTGTGATTTTTCTATGACATTATCATTTGTCACCTAATTTATTGCAACATCCTCCTAATTGCTCCCCCACCTTCCTTTTCTCCCTCTTGTCAGTCTATTCCTATCACTGCTACCAAAAAGATCATTTGAAAACCTTCATCTGATTAGATAATTCTAATCTACCTATCCAGCTTCATCTTATTTCTCTGCATTCCTCCAAGTCAAAGTTCTCAGTTGCAAGTAACATAAACCAACTCTAGATGACTTAAGAAGTAAAATAACTGAGAGATTATTGGGAAGCTCACGGGATCTCTGGGAAGGCTGGAGAACCAGGCTCAGAAGATAGATAAGAACAAAGGGAGACCATGCAGCCAAAACCATTCTAGCAAGCCAGTCCCTGGAGAATAGCTGCCTCTTTCAGCAAGTACTAGACACTGTACTGGCCCCCAAGACAGCTTTGGGCCCTAGGGACTACTGCTGGTTCCTCTGTCACTGTCTTTCCCACAAGCTAGATATTGCTGCCATTGCTACTCCCTGAAGAATAAAATCTCCACCACATTTCTCATTTGCATCACTTGGTCCAGATTCAATATCCTGTGAGTGTGATTGGCTGCCATGTGAGGTCACATCACAGAACAATGACTTCCAGAGAATCCAGAGAACAAGTAGGTAGTTTTCTCAACCTCGTAATGGGAGGCGGACTCAGCTTCCCATCAAGCTTCATGAGAAAACAAAAAATGAGTTTATGTGATAGGCAGCTGTTAAAAAATGACAACTGTCAATGAAAATAGATCTTTCCCTGATGAGGAATTTGAGATGCAAAGTGGGGGGGGGGTTGGGGGGTAAGGAAGGAAAAAAATGAAGCAAGATGGGATCGGGAGGGAGGCAAACCACAAGAGACTCTTAATCTCACAAAACAAACTGAGGGCTGCCGGGGGGAGTGGGGTATGGAGAGGGTGGTTGGGTTATGGACACTGGGGAGGGTATGTGCTATGGTGAGTGCTGTAAAGTATGTAAGTCTGATGATTTACAGACCTGTACCCCTGGGGCAAATAATACATTATATGTTAATTTTTTAAAAAAGGAAAAATCTTTCCATTTATAAACTACAAAGAACAAAAATAATTTTTCTCTTTAACAGAATTCAACTGTTCCTACATATATCCACAAATATACTCAGATACTCTGCAAAGGGAGATAACCCAAAACCACATTAGCACTGAACCTAATTTTGATATAGCAAGCTCCAAAGTACATGGTCCATGAAGTGTGCAGTGTTCAACCTACACAACCTGATGGAAACACTCTTTCCTTTTGTGACAAAAAGTTCTAAAGCAGCAAAACCATTAGTTTCAAGGACAAGAGTACCCTATAGCTAACTTAAAGCTATTTCTCATAAGGAAAAAGTTACCTGCTAAAGAAAGCATGACTTATTCTAAGTCTTTTGGGTTCCTGCTGTGGTGACACAAAGGTCAAGTTTTCCCATAGGTTCCATTCCAGCATCCTGGTATTCACATGTCCACTGAAAGGAGGGCCAAATGACAATTGCTTGTATTGCACCACAGACTAGCTGGAGAGCCTTCCTGCTCTGGGTTCCTCTCAAGGTTGTTAGCTTTTTGGGTCTCTTGGTAAATAGTTTTAAGCCACACATCCAAATGTGGTACATATTCTCTCCCAAACCCAAAGAGGCTCCACCCAGTATTATGCCTCTGATTTAATGGGCATCTCCTTGGGCTTCACTGGAAGAGCTAGTCTAACATGCCCACTGACCACGGGACTTTAGAAAGAACACTGAGTGTCAGTCTTTGTGCTTTCATGGGAGTTTTCTCTCACCCTGCAATAAGATTATACCTTGTTTCCTCCTTCCCTCTGGGATAGTCAGATGTTATAACTGATGTAGCAGACCAGTAGATGTTGAAGGATGGAGAGACTACAAAGATCTCTGGGGACTAAATTGTGCCACAGAGTCAGAGTTGTTATAATCTTGAGGCAACCAGAGGAAAGCTGATGCTTTCTGACGTTGTCAGCTTGCTGGAATCCAGGGGTAAGCATTAGATGGCTTAATAACTGTGTAACAGATGTGAAGGACTACATTATCCAGAAAAGAGGCATCACCAGTAACAGCAACCATAATTGAAGCCAACACCTACATAAGTTTGCACTATGCCCTCTGCTTTTCTTCAAAACCCATCCATATTCTATGCAGGCCAGATAGGCAAAGTGAAGGGATATGTTCAGGTTAAATTTCCCCCAGGATGCGGTTTTACTTTTGACTTACTATTTACTACTGCTATTTTATTTTTCATTTGAAATTTTTCTGATCTTTCCTATCAAAATAGCCCATGTGAGACCTCTGCCTGATGTTAAGAGTATTTTCTTTGGTGATTTATTCATGATCTAAGAAGGCAACCTGGGGGTGACTCAGGATCCAGCTAGACCTAACATTGAGCACTTTCAGATCCAGCTCCATTTTTCATCTGATACTTATAAGATTCCACTCTGGCTGGTAGCCTACAGTGATGTTACAAGTCACATGGTGGTGTTAGCACAAAGCCAGTGTCCAGGAATTGTGAACAGCCTTGATATAATCCTTTCCCTGATTCACAATTACCCAGTAAATAGGAACAGTGCCCTTTAAGGAGAGATAGTAGGAAGATTCAGAGTATATAATTTTTATAGGTGTTTTTAATATCTGCCTTCAATAATATCCACTAGCCTCCTCTTTATTCAGGGGCTCTCCATCTACAAATTCACCCAGGCATGGGGTTGGAAGAAGTTGAGTGAACTCTACCAGGGTGGTCAGATCAGATCTCTATTCATTAGTTTTTTCTATTATACAAATAAAGCAGAATATTAGTGGACTGCTGACCTATCTCAGAAGTGGCGACCTGGGTGGCTCAGTAGGTTAAAGCCTCTGCCTTCGGCTCAGGTCAGGGTCCCAGGGTCCTGGGATAGAGCCCCGCATCAGGCTCGCTGCTGAGCAGCGAGCCTGCTTCCCCCCTCTCTCTGCCTGCCTCTCTGCCTACTTGTGACCTCTCTCTCTCTGTCAAATAAATAGTCAGCCCCTTGTTATTGTCACACATGTCAACAAAACTGACTTCTGACATGATGTTGTGATATTTTCAGATATTGAAGTACAAAAAATGAAAAAGGCTGTGGAGTCTTTGATGGCAGCAAATGAAGAAAAGGTATCTAGATGCAATTAAAGTATTTATGTGGGTGTGTACCACCATTTTGATCATTCCATGCATTTTCTTGAGATATGTCAGGGTGGAAGAACCCTACATACTATTGACATTGAGGGACAACCATTCTCCCTTTCTACCCTGCTCTCAGTGATGGCAGTTGTCATTGTGACTGGGTGTATAGAGTGGTGACCAGCAGCATTGGGTCCACTGAACTCTCCCTCCCCCACCTCCCTGTGAATCTGGAAAAATGTTCAAGCCCTGAGATCATTTCTTTATATTCAGGTGAAAGGGTATAGTCCATACTGCATCCTTTCTAGGCTAACATGAACTCTGAAAGGGGTGGCCCATGACAACTTGTAGCTTCCTGATGAGGTTGATTTTCTTCATAGCATTTCCTTCACACTCCTGGATTCTTTCACATGAGGGATTGTCTCTATTCTCCTGAGAGGTGAGATATGAGAACAGAGGCATGGGCACTGTGAAATCAAATATGGCCCTAGGCCCTCTTTTAGCTTTGTTGGCCAAATGCCAGGGTCTCCAGGTTCTTCTTTCCAGTTGCTTCCCTGACTATTCTGCTTAGAGCAGGGAAACAGTGTCCTCTAAAGCAAGGTGTTTCTTCACGCCCTACCTGATCAGCCATATGTCCAGCTGACAGCAACAGTTGGGTTCAGCTCCTGTCATCAGAACTACTCTTACCTCATGTTACTCAATGAATAGAACAAGGAGGCATTTGCCCAAGAAAAGAGTCATTTCAAGGAAGTAAAAAAACAAGTAACTGCCAAAGAACTTTGCCTTGATCTTTCTGTCTCATCTTGTTTCTTTCTCTAATTCTTGTGTTCTCTGTTTTACTCTGTATTTTTGCCTTTCATTCTCTTTATTTGCTCTTTATTAGGAAATAAACTCATTGCTCTCTCCACCCACCCATATATAGGTTTCTTTTTGCTAGTATAATAAACAGGAAAGTCATTAGAAAGGGGCCCATGTAGTTTTTACTTTTATTTATTTATTTATTTTTAAAGATTTCATTTATTTGAGAGAAGAACAGCGAACAGGGAGCTTGATTTGAGGCTTGATCCCAGGACTCTGGGATCATGACCTGTGCCAAAAGCAGACGCATAACTAACGGAGTCCCCTAAGTACCCCCATAGCTTTTATTTTTAAAAAATAACCACAAATTCATTTAGTCTTAATGTCTCTCTCTCAAAAAGCATCAATAACAAACAAATCTCCCAGTGTTGACCGAGGGCTTACTAGACATTCAAACTGCTTTAGGAGCACCAATGCTGACATAAGTTTTTAGTAGTTCCAGAAGGCTCCAAAGAGGTCGCATTTCAGCAAAATCTGAGGAAAGGCAAGAGTTGTTCATCAGGAAAATGAAAGCTTCTAAGGAGAGTGTCTACGAGCGAAATATGTCTCAAAAGCCCAGGCTTGAAACAGCCCAGTGCATGCTGGGAAAGTTCAGAATGAGATAAGGTAGAGGGGTATATGAAGTTGACATTTACACAGTTGACAGGATTTAAAAAAAATTTTTTTTTGGATATGAGGGCTCCTGGGTGGCTCAGTCGGTTAAGCACCTTCCTTCGGTCAGGTCATGATCACAGGGTCCTGGGATTGAGCCCCACATCAGGCTCCCTGTGGGAGCCTGCTTCTCCCTCTCCCTCTGCCCCTTCCCCCTGCTAGTTCTCTCTCACTCTCTCTTTGTCTCAATTAAGTAAAATCTTTGAAAAATTTTTTTTGGATTTGAGAATAAGTTTCTAGTTTGAGTTATGAGGTGAATGATAGTGCCCTCAAAGAGTTCAGGGCATCTAAGCAGAGGCTCAAGTACCAGGGGCAAATAATGAGCTTAATTTTAGAGACATTCACTTTGATGTGCTCATGGGACTTTTAAAAGGAGATTTCTCATAGAAAGTTGGAAAATGAATCAAAATTGGGGGGTTAATGTATAATTATAGATTGGGTAGGGAATAAACCCCATCAATTTCAGGAGAAATACAGAATTGTAGATTTTGGGGGACTAAACTGTAGTTGATATGTAAGTTAGCTTTTGCTCCATGACAAATCACATTTATTATTTCTCATACTTCTGATGGTTGGCTAGGTGATTCTCCTGATCTGGGCTGGCTTTGTTGATCTCTGCAGTCAGCTGGTGGGTGGGATGGAGCTGGATGGTCTAGGGTGGTGTGACTCACATGTCTAGTGATTAACACCCTTGCGTAGGTTGGGCCCATCTGGGGTGTCTCTTTTCCAAATGATCTCTTGTCTTCCAGTAGACTAGTCTGTGCTTCTTCACATAGTGAAGGTTCCCTAGAGCAGAGGGAGAGGGCAAACCCTAATAACTTTTGTTGATATCTCTTTGGCCAAAGTAAGTCACATGGCCAGGCCCAAAACCAGTAAGGGAAGAGCTAGGGAACCCATTTTTTAGAATCCGCCAGAGTGGGAGTAAAGGACAAAATCTTAAAGCACTAATATTTTATAAACTGGGCTGGGTAGATAGTGGGGATAGTGGAAGTAGAATATCTGTCTGGTCAAGGAATTAAGAAATCAAAATAGAAAAGAAAGAGTGGAAAGAAAAGTGAAGGAAAAAGAAGGAGGAAAGAGTGGGGTCAATCAAGTATCAGAGGTCAAATTAGAAAAAGGATGAAAAGTTCTCTTATTTTTAGTAAATATGAAGTCTCTGATGACTAATTGGTACAACTTTGGCTGAGTGTTTTGAGAAGAGAAAGGCCAGATGGTGATTGATGACAGCAGGTAAAGACAACAGCTGTAGATCTTTCTTTCAAGACCTGACCCATAAGATGGAGAGGAGAGTAATTAAAGTTGACTTTTTTCTTGTTTTTGTTTTTGTTTTTGTTTTGTATCTTATTACCTTGTTTTGCTTTTGTTTTTTAAAGATGGCAGCTGAAGGATAGGATCTCTAAATTTAGAGGTACTTTTTCTCTATCTCTGATGTACGTAGGAAAACTATTCTAGATATTACCAGTTTTACTGAAGTTTAGAAGTATTCCTTGAATAATGTAAATAATTCATATCTCCCTATTCTTTGTGTTGCAATTACTTTTACTGTTTAAAGTCATAGTTTAAAGATGACAATTTATTTTATTAATAGGATCAGAAAATAGAAGATCTTCGACAGTGCCTAAACAGGTACAAGAAAATGTAAGATACGGTGATACTGACCCAAGGTAAAAAAGGTAGTATAGCTCTATAGGTTTTTCTACTTTACTTGATTTTAAGTGGCTATGAAGTTCAACATTTGGTTTCATTTTCCTGGAATATCCATTATTCCAAAATAGACTTCATTCATTCAACAATATCATTAGGCAACAATATTACACACTTTCTTGGTGAGTAGGACAGTGAGAATACTGTGGACTGATTGGTCAGGGAGAGCCTCTGTGTGGAGTTCAGCAGATAGCATTCTAGACAGAAGAACGGTGTGTTCTAGACTAGAGGGGCATCTGGGTGTCGCAGTTGGTTAAGGTTCTGCCTTCAGCTCAGGTCCCAGGGTCCTGGGATCGAGTCCTGCATTGGGCTCCCTGATTAGCAAACAGTCTGCTTCTCCTTATACCCTCCCCTCCTGCTTATGCTTTCTCTCTCTCTCAAGAAGAAATAAATAAAATCTTTTTTTTTTTTCTTTAAAGAGCCTATGGGGAAAATGAGCTTGATGTATTTAAGAAGTAAAAAGACCATTGTGACTGCCTGGAAGGTAGTGATCAGGGGGAGAATGAGATGAGATGAGCCGAGTGGATAGAAGTTAGTGTTGGACAGGTCAGGCAACGTGAGGCATTCAGCTCTGTGAGCCCAGAGGGATCCTCTGAAGGGTTTTTACAAGTCTGCGGCATCTTCGTTACAAATGAACCATACTGGGAGGAGGGAGCAGTATCAGAAGGAAGAGAAGCCAATCAAGAGGCTCTCGCAGGGGTGCCTGGGTGGCTCCCTGGGTTAAAGCCTCTGCCTTTGGCTCAGGTCATGATCCCAGAGTCCTGGGATCCAGCCCACATCAGGCTCTCTGCTCGGCAGGGAGCCTGCTTCCCCCCTCTCTCTCTGCCTGCCTCTCTGCCTGCTTGTGATCTCTGTCTGTCAAATAAATAAATAAAAACTTTAAAAATTAAAAAAAAAGTGGGGACCACATGCTCATTAGTTATCCTGAGGAACATTTTGGTGACCATGTCCCTGAGGTAAATGACTTTACTTGGCTTCTGCCATCCTGAGATCCTGCCATTTTCATGGGAACCCAGGAGCTCCTTTTAAATACAGACTCTCCACCAGCACTCCTGGACTATAGAAAACATTTACTAAGGCACAATTCAAAGTAAATAAAATGATATATTTACTAAGGTCTTGGGGAAGGAAATATTTTCTGGGCTCTCTTGTGACAGGTAAGTCATTTATTATGAATCCAATACAACTTTCCTTTTTTCTTAAACCTTAGAATTCTTTCCACTATACTATACCAAGGAATTTATGACATCCACATTTAATCCAAAATAGGACATCACTGTGCCTGAGTTTTAGTCACTCACGTGAGCAGTCAATAATAATGCACCCAGTAGTTCAAGCTACTCAACTGAATTTGAACTCCCTGGGAATTGCACCACCTTAGGAAATTAGGTTGCCTTAAAATTATACTCATCTCTACATGGTCTAGTCCCTTCAGGATTCATGCCCATACATACTCTCCAGATTTTTGCTGATAAAAATTCTTTAATCTTACTTTATTGGTGTGTAACACTCTTCTCCCAAATGTGAGTCTACATTTTGCTATACTAGGATGTAACTTTGCTTATAGATCCAAAGAAAATAAGTGGTAGATGAGGCAGACATAAGGATAAATGGTTTCTCCTTGTAAATTAATCCCTTAGGGGAAAGAGTTATGTGATCTAAGAAGGAACAACCTTATCAGAAAATGGAGAAGGAACTTCTTTGGGTGGTATATTTTCTATTGTCACTGTAACAAATTATTAAAATGTATTATCTCACAATTCTGTAGGATAGAAGTCCAAAATGAATTTCACAGAGCTTAAATCAAGGTGTCTGTATTCTCTTCTGGTGACTCTAGAAGAGAATCCATTTTCTTGTCTTTTCTGATTTCTAGAGGCTGCCCCCATTTCTTAGCTTGTGGTCCCCATCCTCCATTTCAAAGTAAGCAGTGCTGCATCACTCTCTGATCCTTCTTCCATGGCTCTGTTTCCCTCTGACCACAGCTGGGAAAGGTTCTTCACATTACATTTAATGATTCATGTGATTAGTCTAAGCGTCTCTGGATAATCTCCACATCTCAAGGTCCTTAGCCTTCATCATATCTGCAAAATCCATTTTGCTATGTAAAGTAACATATTTGTAGGTTCCGGGATTAAGACATGGCTGGGAGTATTATTTTATCTACCACAACTAGCAAATGGAACTTACTTGAGGTTGGATGACCTTTCTTTTCCATTCTCTGGATCCCATTCTTTCTCAATGTACATCTTCATTATTAAATAAAAGATTTGGTAAGGTTGCAGATTCAACTAATGTTGTAATTTAGCACAACCCAGATCAAATCTGTTTAGTCTATAGTAATCTCAATGCTGTAACTTAAGAAGATAAATTATTTTAACACAATCATAAGAAATTCCCTAAATTTCAGGCTGAGGCTCTCTGGGGGGAGGGTGGGTATAAAAGGTATTCTTTTTTCCCAGCTTTATTGAGGTATAATTGACAAATAAAAATTATGTATTTAAGGTATACAACTCAATGTTTTGGTATATGTATACACTGTGAAATAATCACCACTATCAAGCTAATTACCATATCCATCACCTTAAAGGATATTCTTTTTTAAAAAACATTTTTATTAACATATAATGTATTATTTGTTTCAGGGGTCCACGTCTGTGATTAATCAGTCTTACACAATTCACAACCCTCACCAGAGCAAATACCCTCCCCAATGTCCATCACCCAGCTGCCCTGTCCCTCCCACACCCCTCCACTCCAGCAACCCCCGTTTGTTTCCTGAGATTAAAAGTCTCTTATGGTTTGTCTCCCTCTCTGATTTCATCTTGTTTTATTTTTTCCTCTCTTCTAAACTAGTAATTTAGGAGCTTGAATTTCATGTTCTCTTTCTTGAAACCAGTCAGGGCCACTAGCAGTAACCTTTTGGCTATTGAATTTCTCATGCCCATCATCCTGGTCTATGGCTTTCAATGCACACATTATTACCCATTAATATAAACCATAACTTAATTATTTCATTGTATTTCATGTGCTACAGTTTGCCATCCCTTAAATTTTGCTGGGTTTTTCACTGCTTTTAGTCCAACAAGATTCAAATCCCCCTGCACTAATCTCCTTGACAGTTTGTAGCCACTCCTTGTACTAATAGCTGGGGTGCTTGGTTGCAAGCCACAGAAAGCACTTCTGAGTTCTGCCAAAAATAAAATGTATTAAGAGATAAGAGGTTGCCCCCAGAATCACTGAAGAGGCTTGAAGACAAACTCAGTAAACTAGTAGGAACAAAGAATGCCAAAGCAGCCAGAGTCACAGCTAGAATTACCCCCAGAGGACCAGTCTAATAATAAAGATAATGGTACAGAAGTCAGCACAAGCGCTGGTCTATAGATGCTGCTGCTGATATTCTTAGCACCACAATAATTCTACCTAAAAAGAATTCTTTCTTTCCTAGTTTCTTTGCTTCACTAAATCAAGATTCCAAGTCCTGAGGATAGACATTTGACTAACCAAATCTAGACATTACTGTGTCCTAGTTTCCTGGAAGAAAATAACAAGAAAGGAGTTGGCTTCTTTGGAGCAATGCAGTGATGGATCCATACTTATTGGTCATACTTATAAATGGAGTTCTTATCCCATTGTACTATATCTGTTCATCTTCTGCACTATACTGACACTGAAAGATAGGTACCAAGTCTTAACTTGGTGTCTCCAGAAACAACCACAGTATCTGGCACACAATAGGCTCTCAATAAATGAAATACTTAAAAAGGGAAATTAATTCCAGGATTTTCTTTTGATCTTTTTGAAAAGGAACTGACCAGGGAAATAAGGAATCAAGGATGGAGGGTGTGGACAGTAATAAGGAAAAGCAAGTCTATTTGATGGAGGTAGGGAGGAGAAAGGGGAATGGGATAAGTGTGTCTGTGGGTGTGTATGTAGGTATCATCAGATGGGTATGTTAGAGATGGAGAGACGAAAAGACAAAGAGAAAGTAAGAAATTGGAAAAAGCAAATGAGCCCTAGATTCAGCCATGATGCTATGTATTAACACAGCTCCAAAGCCCAAGTGACCTGGAAAAAAGGTACCCAACCCTAAAATAAATTATTATGTAAGGAATTAATAATAGCCCATAGCAACCTACATACTTTGGATATTTTTGTCTAATATCTTCAATTGAGTTTCCCTAAAACAATGGTTTCCTCATGTAACTCCTCACTCAGAAACTTTCAACAGCCCCCACTGGCAGAGATTAAAATCAGTATTCTTTAATTGGATAAGCCCTAGAGTACCACATTAATCTTCCAAAATGAGGAGTCAACTTACTTTTCCAGAAATGCCTTTCTTGTTTCTATCTCTGTGATTTTTGTTAAGCTATTTCCCCATTCTAAAAAGACCTTTGGTGCCTCTTCAACTACACAAATTTGAATCCTCTTTCAGGACCCCAATTAAGACTCTCTTTGTCCCTCAACTCCTTCAACCCCATCCCTTTTAGAATTGTAGTAATAATCTCTAGTGCCACCCCTTTTGCCCTTAATCTCATAGACCCTCAGCACTGTAAAGTTATTCAGCTTGCATGTCACCACTGCATTAAGACCAGAAAATCTTACTGTAAGACTGTGACTTTCTTTATATTCTCATGTTTTGATAAGGCTAAAAATTAGCTTTAATAAATGATGGTATTGATACAATTTTATTTGTATACCTGAAGAGGAAAGAAAATAATTTTTTACGTGGAAAGATGATTTAAACCCACGTGCAAAACTTCAGTAGGCATAGTTTAGACAGTCTGAAAAGTGATCATTTCTTCCAACATGGGCTGAAATTCCAACTCTCCCAGAAAGCCCAGCTAACCTCCCCTGAGGTTTGGTCCTCTGAACCTAGGGATGGGGTGAGTAAGCAGGTGAGAGGGAAAATGAACAAAATTAAGGTCTTATTAGGACAGAGAAAGGAAAATGGTATTGGGCAAGTAACTAAGAATGTCTACAGTCCACCGCCTTTCACTATGATCGACTCTTTTTGAACACTTAAGTTTGAGTTCCCAAGGATTATATTATAAACCCAAAAGACAGATAAGTACCCCAGGTCTTAAAACTTATTCTTGATGTTTAATAAAATGTTTACTAATTTAAAAAATAAGAATTTCAAATGAAACATCCACTCTTTGTTTTTAACCTACAAGTCTTGCAATGATAAATTGTGACTCTGAGAGGCCACTGCCCAGCCCTGGAGTACTCCTTTCTTTAATATGAGTAATACCTCTGGGCTTGGCATAATGCTTGACAACTTTATATCAGCAAATCTGATTCTCCCACAACCACACTTTACTGATAAAGAAATTGATATTAAGCTATTAGGGGATATACCCATGACTAGTAACTCTTGGGCCCAAAATTAGAATCCAGATCTTCTGATAGAACAAGAAGTGTAATGGAAATAAATGGAGTTTGCCTGGCCTGGGTTCAAATCCCAGGTTTGCACTTAAACCGTACAATCTTCAGAAGTGACTCGCCTTTGTAAAGAAGAATACACAAGGTATACAGAATAAGGACAGAGAGAGTATGTGAAAACTTCCTGGTGTTAAGTGGGGTCTGATTTAAAAGATAGAATTTTTTTTTCTCCATAACTTGTGTTTCTTTCCAAAGTCATCTGTAGGCCACCACAGAGGGCTCCTGCAAGGTGATCTCTTAGGCCTCCAGAATGAGGAGAGATGTTTGCTTAACCTGGTGGCTGTAGACAGTCAAAAAGCAAGACCCTTGACTTCTCCACCTGGCCTTACTGGCCTCCCCTCCAACAGCAACAAAATCGAGAGGGAATTTTAAATTTTGGCTTCCTGGAGAGTTTACTAGGGCTGTAGAAGGACTTCAAGATGATTCTCATAAAAGCTGTTTTCCTTGTGATTAAGTTGTATTTGCCTGTTAACTATGTGGTAAACAAACACTCAGCTCCCACCTCATGGTTCTAGCATAGCCGCGTGTTAATTGGGACTCAGAGGGTAGTGGGTTGGCAAGGCTACTTGGGACAGGAAGCCAAGAAGCCCAATTTGGTTATCAGTTCTGTTGACACGAGCTGAGCTGTATGTGGTTGTGTGGCATGTCCAGCAGGGGTTTTCCCAGCTATGAAAGGCCTGCTGTTTGAAACGCTTGGCCTGCAGTCAAACAAGGGCTTCAGATCAGGATTCTCACTGCCTTCAGCCCCATCAGCTCCACTGGCCCGGTCTGCCACTTGGGCAGGGGGAAGGGCAGACCAAACATGTCTGGTCCTATACTTGGTTCAGAACAGAGGAGAGAAGGCAAGAAATGAAATAAGCTGTACCTGGAGCTAATCTGCCCTACTTAACACCCCACCACAACCCCAGCCCAGACAGAAAAATATCCCTCTCCCTGCAAGAGACATCAGCAGCACTAAAATCCTCTCCCTCTGTGTCACTTATCGGGGCTGAACTCAGACACACTCAATCCCTGAAATAAGACTGCCAGGGGATCAAATGCACAGGAGAGGCTTGCTGGGAAATTCCTCCCAGCCAGTGGATACATGACTTGAGAAGAAATTGGGGCAGTTCCCAATGTAACTTGCTACCCCTCCCCCAGGGGCAATCACTGTCAAAAATGATTTATTTTAAACATTTTGTAATTATTTTAGCCAGTGGTGTGTGTGTGTGTGTGTGTGTGTGTGTGTACACAGAGAGAGAGAGTGTGTGTGTGTGTGTATGTGTATTTAATCATTTGTGGTTAAGTCTGCGTTCACAAGAGTCTTTGAATTCAGTAGAGTCCAACCGCCAAACCCACACCCAAATATTTTGTAGATAACAGAAGAGCTATTGCCAGGTTATACTCATATGTACACAGACAAGCTCTGTGGCAGAGTGGTGAGGATCCTGAAGTGGGACTCGGGATGTGAGGCCTTTGTAGTAAGAGCCCCAGCAAGTCATTCAGCTGCACCTCAGAGAAACAATGTTTTTAGAAACTTCTGTGAAAACCATTCATTCTGCTTCTTAGTAAATCAACATAATTAAGCACCTAATGGGTACCATGACTGAGTTAAATACTGTTGAACAGGGTTAGCATTTATTATTAGGATGATGGTTGCTCTTATTCCCTATGTTAAATGTTTACAAGACTGGAAGCAATTGTGCCAAGATGTTAAATGGAGATAATTCTGTGCAGTGGGACTCTGTTACTTTCTTCTTGTGCATTTCTACCGTTTAGACATTCCTATAAATAATTTTGAATGGTTACTGTATGAATGAATGAATGAACCAACCCACGTAGGTCTACTTAAAAATAGGCCTAGCTTCTGCTTTCAAAATGCTTCTATTCCTAAAGACACAGGATGGATAACAACATAACCCAGCATCTGTTTCTATGGGCTTTTTGTGTTTGTACGCCTTCTACTTTCTTTTCTTTTTTAGGATATTAGAAGAATAAAAAACAAGAGGCAACATACACACTTGGGGTAGCTCAAAGTCGGGGGGGATGGGGGGCGGGGAAAGGTTGAAAAATCGTGAAGAGAAAAGAAAGCCAGAAGATAATCATTTAGTTTTAATAAATGGCTTCCTTTAAGTAACTTGGAAGGTTGCAGATGGGCGACCAGGGTTCTGGCTGGTCAAACTGGTCACATTCCCAAGTAAAAAGGAGTATACTACATAAGTTAACATTCACCAGAATGTAAGTTCTATCAGACAGGAACTCCATTTGTGCCCATTCAATCTCCTGTGCCTACAATAGTGTCTAGTGCATGGAGCATACACAATCAATAATATTTAAATTATGAGTGAATGCATTTCCTTTGAAATCTAAAAAGAGGAGGAAACAGCTTTCAAATTGTAAGATTTAGATAAGGTCAATATATAAGGTCAATAGAACATATTTCTGACTATGAACACTTTGCTACATTATCAAGAGTATCAGTGTAAGCTACAAAGTTTCTAATCCCTAGAGCTTTATAAGAAAAGAGACTAAGATATTACTATTAACAATAGTGGCAGTAAGGTTAGAAAGTCCTATGCACAAACCAAAGAGTCTTCTATATTCCTGTCCTTGCTTATTTTGGTTTAAAAGTGGTGCTAGATAAATAAAATCTTTTTTAAAAAGGGGGGAGTGCGGGGGCACCTGGGTGGCTCAGTGGGTTAAAGCCTCTGCCTTCAGCTTAGGTCATGGTCTCAGGGTCCTGGGATAGAGCCCCACATCAGGCTCACTGCTCAGCGGGGAGCCTGCTTCCCCCCTCTCTCTGCCTGCCTCTCTGCCTACTTGTGACCTCTCTCTCTCTCTCTGTCAAATAAATAAATTTTTTAAAAAATCTTTTAAAAAGGGCGGGGGTGCATCTGGGTGGCTCAGTTGGTTAAGTGACTGCTTTCGGCTCAGGTCGTGATCCTGGAGTCCTGGGATTGAGTCCCACATAAGGCTCCCTGCTTGGCAGGGAGTGTGCTGCTCCCGCTGACCTCTTTCTCTCTCAAATAAATATATAAAATCTTCCAAAAAAAAAAAAAAAAGTGGTGCTAGGGCTGTCTTGGCTATTGTCCAAATACTAGGGGCAATGACTGGTTCATCACAAACTGGTTCTTCTCTCAACCCATATTTTGCAAAGGGCCACAAGTTAAATCATTATCTTAATGAACTTGACAGAATTATTTCAACTGTAACAAGCTATATAGGATCAAGTAAGGCTTTATGACTTCTTTAGTTAGTAGAATGTGGTCAGTTATGAGTAAATGTAAAACCATACAGTGCTGAGCTGTCAAAAATGTGAATGAAGTCTTGAAATATAGGCACTTCGTCACATGGTTTCCTAGACCATGGGACACATGAGGACATTCTACAGTGTTCCTCTTAAAAGGTCTTGCCTGAGCAGTTCAAGTTTGTGAGGACCATATACAATGGACATGAGGCCTGCTGTTATGTGTTTAAAATAAGTCCCCAGGACCCACTTTGAAGTGATGACTTACAGAGAATATTTTGTCAGGCCAACTAGGCCATAAAAATATTAAGTGTGGTTTTAAGTGGTAAAGATTTTTATTATCCTGTTCACTTCCTGTCATGAAACATTGTACCAAATTGTACTTTAAAGGGATTAATGACCTGCATGCTGAAATTCACTATTATAAGTACTCTAGAAGCATTGATATTAACACTAGGGTTAGTAAAAAAAAAAAAAAAATTGGAGGTGCTCAATATTCACTGATCTGAGTTGGGACACATAAAACATAACAAGACGATAATGTTGAGGTGACAATTCATTTGAATTTGTTTTTATCCAGAAATTACCAGACATCACCCTGTCATCATGGAATTGTTGATGCTAACATCAGAAAAGGACAAATTCCTTGCTCAGGACTTCTTATGGCTCAGCAAAGCAAGGTGCTTCCTTCCAGGCGGTTGCAACCCAGGGTAATTATCCCACCTCTTTCAGGCCACTTAGCTGACAAGACTGATCAAACCCCATCTCAGTGCCACTATCTTTAAAAAAAAAAAAATCAAACAAGAAAACAAATCTCTTCCTATCTTCAGTACAATTGTGCTGACTGGGAATCTCCCCAACCATTAATCTATGTTTCTTCTTTGCTGAATTCAGTCTGTTTCATTCAGGTCACATTATCTTACACGCAGGGCTCAGGGGCCATGTCACATCCAATGGCAACAACAAACTGAAATCATTTTGGGGCCTGCCTCATTCCTTCCTTAGATTTGATACTTGTCTCTCATATTTTCCTTTGCTTGCTCAGCTTCCTCTTTTAGGAAGTGAGAATTATACTATGGATTGCTTGGGCTATCTAAGATAAACAATGTTTTACAGCAGTCTGCCAACAACCAAGTCTTCTGAAAACAGCTAAACTGGTCAGTGTGTATTACCGTTCTCAAGCCCTAACTTTGGCAGCATTTCAAACGTGACATTTCTATTTGCGTCTTAACTGCTGGTTGGCTGAAACATGCTCTTTTGATTAGGGGCATTTAGAGAAAAGAACTGGTATCTGTAAGTTCATATTGTATTATTCTGCTTTTTTGCTAAAAAAGATATTTAATAATACTTCCAGAAGAGGGCAATGTTCCTGAGGTTAACTTTGTTAATAAATTTTCCAAACACCAAAAATTCACACCAACTCCAGATTATTTATTCAAAAGCGCTCTCATGCTGAAGTCTGAGAACTGATGACTTTAGGAAAACATTGGATTTGTACAGATTCCCCTTATAAATATTACTGTAATTTTCCTTTTCTCAAGAAATCTGAAACTGTTCTATCTGTTTGACATAACTCTTCTCTGGGGCCTAAAGTTTCTGGGAAATGTCTTTGGGCTATGCCAGACTCTTGGTTTAATTATGCTGACAATTCACAAACGTTTGAGACTGGTTTGCCCCTCAAGACTGAAATATTGATGTTATTTTAGATGGGTGCCTGGCTACAAAGATTACCATTTCATCTGCAAAGTGAAGGACTTAGGAAAACACACTTGATTGTTCTTCTTCCCTCTCTCAAAGGCCTGAGTCAAGCTGACTCCTGAAACTTTGGGTCATAAATTGCTCTGTTGACTGCCCTGAAAACTTGAAATGCATGACCCTGAGCTGTCACAAGACCCTGGAGTAGAGAGCTATGCTTTGTCCCCACTTAAAAGTGTAAGATTATGTCAGGGACTCTTCCTAGAAAGGAACTGTTCAAACTTCAGTGAAAAAAATCATTAACTAATTAATTCAAATAAATCAATAAACTCTGTCCTTCTTAGAAGGATTTCTTAATTCCGCTCCAAAGAATTCTAGCCCAAAACAGCCTATGGAAACCATTTCAAGAAGTCTTCCTCCGTGAATTCGGAGGAGTTTTTGGTGGCAAATGCAGTGTCTCTAAGGGCACAGCCTGTAACAAGCAGGCACATTGTAATAAAAGTGACCCGCCAGTAGCCCTAAGACATGCCAAGGAGAATTTTGCCTGAAAGATCTCGAGAAAGCAAAGCCAGCTTCCAATAACCTTTCCAACCCTATAAAATTATCACCTGGGTGGACATCTATTTATTTATTTGCTTTGTTTTGCCTGCCAACAACCCTTCCCCTTCTTTTGGCTAAGAATGCTCAAGCAACAGGCCTGTGATCCTGGTTTAGACAATCAGATTTTTTTCTGCTTGGAATCTCTTTTTTTTTTAAAGATTTAATTTATTTATTTGACAGACAGAGATCATAAGTAAGCATAGAGGCAGGAAGAGAGAGAGAGGGGGAAGCAGGCTCCCCACCAAGCAGAGAGCCCGATGTGGGTCTCAATCCCAGGACCCTGTGATCATGACCTGAGCTGCCCAGGTGCCCCTGGAATCTGACTCTTGAATGAAGTGACAACTTAACAGGGGTGGTTGTGGTGAAATCCTCTCAAAGCTGCCCAGGAGTTCCTGGTTCTTAGATGCTTAGAGCTTCCCTAGTCTCAGCCACATCCAAGACCCAGCCACTCAGCTTGTACTTAGATTTTGTGAACTTGACTTACCTGTTCTCTGCAAAAGAGAACCGAACCAAAGAGCCTGAACTAGAACATGTCCTGAGTATAAAGAAATCCTATGAATCCCTGTGGGTGAAGGACCACTTGGACCATCACACCATAGGCTACAGGCCAGAAAATAGAAACAAAGTCTTTAAGGGCATATAGTCAATGGCACTGTAACAGTGTTGTTAGATGACAGATGGTGGCTACACTTGTAGTGAACCTAGCATAACACAGAAAAGGTGAATGACTAAATTATGCACCTGAAACTAATGTAACATTGTGTGTCAACTATACTTTAAAAAAAAATGCCTTTTGGTGTGCCTGGGTGGCTCAGTGGGTTAAGCCACTACCTTCAGCTCAGGTCATGATCTCAGGTCCTGGGGTCGAGCCCCGCATTGGGCTCTCTACTCAGCAAGGAGCCTGCATCCCCCTCTCTGCTTCCCTCTCTGCTTGCTTGTGATCTCTCTGTCAAGTAAATAAATAAAATATTAAAAAAAAAAAGACTTTAAAAAAAATCTATAAAAGGCATCCAGTTCCAGGTTGGAAGAATAAAGCTCCAATCCCGTCTCAAAAATAATCTCAAAACAAGGCAAATAAAAAGCAAATCACTATGTATTTTTGATGAAGCTAAAATCACCTATAGTCCTGAATTAAAACAGCAATAGGAGTGAATAGGAGAACTGCAAATGACTTCACAGCAGGGAAACATCAAACTCAGAACCTGAAATGGTGAGGCAGGTGGCACGAAGGGGAGATACAGCTTTAAGAAAAATCTCCAGAAAACTTCAGAATTCAAGGCACCTATTAGAGATGAGGCCAGTGACTGAAAAGAGAGGTTCTCTCTAAAAGTCTACATAAGGAACACTTAGGCCTTGGTGTTCCCCCTCCACCCCACCCTGCCAGGGCGCTCTTCCCCTCTAATCCCTGCCATAGAAGATGTGGATTGTACCCCCCCCCCCGGCAATGTTTTCCCCCCCGGGAGAAACCAAACGAGGAAGACTCCAGACAAGAGGCGCGGAGAAGCAGAGGGTAATGTACACAGTAAACAGATGCTGCCTTCAGAACCTTCTCCCTTCAGTGGAGACGAGAGAGATGGAAGTAAGAAAGTATCTGGCAGAGGTGCCTGGGTGGCTCAGTAGGTTAAGTGTCTGCCTTGGGCTCAGGTCATGATCCCAGGGTCCTGGGACAGAGTCCCCCAATGGGCTCCTTGCTCAGCAGGGAGTCTGCTTCTCTCTCTCCCTCTGCCCCTCCCCCTGCTTGTGCACTCGCACTCTCTCTCTCAAATAAATAAAATCTGTTTAAAAAGTATCTGGCAGAGTTGCTGGGAAGGAAAAGTACTGATAAGTTTTCTGTGAAGCTATTGGGAGGTAGAGGGAGACTTCATCAGGTGTTCTTATAAAACTAAACAAATGGGGATGCCTGGGTGGCT
Source organism: Taxidea taxus jeffersonii (assembly GCA_003697995.1). NCBI lineage: Eukaryota > Metazoa > Chordata > Mammalia > Carnivora > Mustelidae > Taxidea > Taxidea taxus. The sequence continues at coordinate 55,070 of RCUC01138096.1, read as the reverse complement.
CAGTTGGTTAAGCGGCTGCCTTCGGCTCAGGTCATGATCCCGGCATCCTGGGATCGAGTCCCACATCGGGCTCCTTGCTCAGCAGTGAGCCTGCTTCTCCCTCTGCCTCTGCCTGCCTCTCTGTCTGCCTGTGCTCGCTCTCTCTCTCCCTAACAAATAAATAAATAAAATCTTAAAAAAAAAAAAAAAAACTAAACAAATGAAACGACATCATTACAGTAATATTATCTCTAGGTAGGAGGAAAAGTTGTTCCAAAGCAAAATAACCATAGCATACTACTAGGCTTAGTGGGCAAATATTAACATGGTCACAACAATGGAAAGACCATTATATTTGAGCAGAAATTGAGTATACTGAAGAAAGTCAAATAATAAATAAAGTTGAGAAGACATTGAAATTTAAGATAATGCCAAAAAATTCATATAAAAGAGTTCAAAATTATTGCTTCTGGGGATCAGTACAGGGGTAAGGGTGGAAAAACAAGCAACTACTGTTTCCCATAAAAAGCCAGTTAACATTATTTGACTTCTCAAAACTACTTGCAGGTAACATTTTGATAAAAAAATTTTCAATTCGGGGGCGCCTGGTGGCTCAGTGGGTTAAAGCCTCTACCTTCGACTCGGGTCATGGTTCCAGGGTCCTAGGATCGAGCCCCGCATCAGGCTCCCTGCTCGGCAGGGGGCCTGCTTCCTCCTCTCTCTCTCTCTCTGCCTGCCCCTCTGCCTGCTTGTGATCTCTATCAAATAGATGAATAAAATATTTTAAAAAAGAAAGAAAGAAAAAAAAAACAATTTTCAATCCACTAGAATTAGTTGGAACGTTAATAGGGTCATGGGCACTAGATTTTTTAATGAAACAGCAACGATAAATCATTTAATCATACCAATAGCTACATAAACGTGACTATTAGTATCCCAGATATATCCCATAGCTCCCGGTTTCCATCTTAGTAATATGGTGATGATAAAATTCTTTGAACACATATTGTAATGACAGATAACTTTTTTTTTGAGAGAGAGAGACAGAGAGAGAGAGAGAGAGAGCACACATGAATAGGGGAGAGGCAGAGGGAGAGATGATCTTAATTAGGCTCCAATGGCCATCATGGAACCATTTGGGGAATTGGATCTCATGACACTGAGATCATGACCTGAGCAAAAACAAGAGTCACACATTCGGTACCTAGATGGCTCAGCTGGTTAAGCATTTGACCTAGGCTCAGGTCATGGTCTCAGCGCCCTGGAACTGACCCCTGCATGGGGCTCCCTGCTCTACAGGGAGCCTATTTCTCCCTTTGCTCCCATGCCCCCACTTGTGCTCTCTCTCTCTCTCTTGCTCTCTCCCAAATAAATAAATAAAATCTTTAAGAAATTCTTCCTTTCCCTCTGCCTCTTCTCACCACCCCATCAATCTCTCTTAAAAAAAAAAAAAAAAAGTTGAATGCTTACCCAACTGAGCCACCCAGGCACCCCTAACAGATATATTTTTAAACTCTGAATGCAAATTATTTGAATAGTGGGTTGAGCCTGAAATAATTTTTTAAGTCAAAACTCTTTTTAAAATCAAAATTAGCATATTTCTGAGCAGAAATCAGTATTGGGACAAAATGACATAAATTATATTTAAATTATCTCCTATTAAATGTCACTAAAATTATCTCCTATAAAAATTTACTTATATAAATGTAAACATTAAGTACACATTATCATTCTAAAATAAAGTACTTCCAAATAAATTCATGTTCAAAAACAATGTCACTAACATGAAAACAAAAACATGTAATGAACAAAGTTAAGAAATTGCTATTATTTAATATTTTTAAATGCAATTTAAAAAAAAGCAGCTTGTCATCTTTACATCACACATCCATTTTCATGCAAAATTTTCCAGCCTCTGCAAAAAGCTTTTTCTGGCTCTAATAGTCTGAAGATAAGAGAGGAAGTAATTATGAGCTAGCTTCAAATATTTTCCTTTGGTTTTTACATCTTCAAACACTATCTCCTGTTTAATAATTCCAAGTTCTTTTTTGAACTTTTTTCTTGTAAAAAGTGTTTAACTGACACCAACCTATGGCTTTTGCCTCAAAGAATGAATTTATGACTTGCTTCATCTTCTTTGTTTCATCATGTTTAGAAATCAGTACTGCTGAGTTCATATTCCATTGATTTGAAAAACCTTTCAACATGAGAAATATTCTTGCAACAGAACTGTTCAACACAATACAGTTGCTTATTGCATCTTGCCCAAAAGGATCTGTCTAGACTTGTAGACTGTGCATCAGATGGTCTTTTCCTTTCAATTGAAAAAGTGAGTCATTGCTCTTGATCTTGAGACAGAATTGATTCAGATTTCAGCTATTTTAAATAATAACATACTACTCCAAGTAAAATATGATGATTTGGTACTTTAAAATCATATAGCACAACAGGGGCGCCTGGGTGACTCAGTGGGTTAAGCCTCTGCCTTCGGCTCAGGTCGTGATACCAGGGTCCTGGGATCAAGCCCCGCATCAGGCTCTCTGCTCAGCGGGAAGCCTGCTTCCCTTCCTCTCTCTCTCTGTCTGCCTCTCTGCCTACTTGTGATCTCTGTCTGTCAAATAAATAAATAATCTTTAAAAAAAAATCATATAGCACAACAGACTACTGAATACTGAAAACCGATATGCAATACCTAGTAGAAAGTTCAAATAATTCTATACATTGGTTTTCAGTTTATCAAAACAATATTTGAGCCATTTATCTTCATTCATAATACAACAATTTTCGGGGCGCCTGGGTGGCTCAGTGGGTTAAAGCCTCTGCCTTTGGCTCAGGTCATGATCCCAGGGTCCTGGGATCGAACCCCACTTCAGGCTTTCTGCTCAGCGGCGAGCCTGCTTCCTCATCTCTCTCTCTCTGCCTGCCTCTCTGTCTACTTGTGATCTCTGTCTGTCAACTAAATATTTTTTTAAAAAAGAGTCAATACAATAATTTTCAACAGTGAACTTATAAATGTCAGTTTATATCCGATATAAATATCCGATATAGTTAGAAATTCTCAGAATATACAAATTAGGGGGAAAATGTATGCTTAATACCTGATCATAATTAGAGAAAGCAGTAATTCAAAATTCTTGTAACCATAGTGGAAGTGCAGGGAGGTGATTTTGCTGGTGATCACTCGATACTAATTTGCCAACACCTCACTAAAAGCCTTCATTTAAGACAGTCTGAGATCTACTTTCTGGAAATCACCAAGTAGGTATTAAAGTCACACAGCAGAAAGAAATTAGCTTAAAAACCAGTGATGGTGGCAAACAGACACATGAAAATATGCTCAACATCACTAATCATCAGAGAAATTTAAATCAGAACCACAATGAGATGTCACCTGTCAGAATTACTAAAAATAAAAAAATAACAAGTGTTGACAAGGATGTGGAGATAAAGGAACACTCCTACACTGTTGATGGGAACACAAATTAGTGCAACCACTGTGGAAAACAGTATGGAGTTTCCTCAAACAATTAAAAATAGAACTACCACATGGTCCATTAATTCCACCACTGGGTATTTATCCAAAGAAAACAAAAGCACTAATTTGAAAAGTTATATGCACCCCTATGTTTATTGCAGCATTATTTACAATAGCCAAGATATGGAAGGAACCAAAGTGTTCATCCATAGATGAAAGGATAAAACAGATCAAGTATATCGAGAGAATGGAATATTACTCAGCCGTTAAAAAAGAATGAACTCTTGCCATTTTCAGGAACATGGATTAACCTAGAGGTGTTATGTTTATGCTAAGTGAAATAATTCACACAGAGGAAGACAAATGCCATATGGCTTCACTTATACATGGAATCTAAAAAATAAGGCAAATTAATAAATAAGCAGAAACAAACTCATAAATACAGAGAAACTGATGGTTGCTAGAGGGAATGGGGTGGGGAATGGGAGAAACAAATGAAAGGGTGGGAGATACAGGCCTCTGGTTATGGAATGAATAAGTCATGGGGGTGAAAGGTACAGCATAGGGAAGATAGTCAATGATACCGTAATAGCATCGTATGGCGATAGATGGTAGTCACACTTGTGGTGAGCATAGCATAATGTACAGACTTGTCGAATCACTATGTTGTACACCTGAAACTAAAGTAACATGGTGTGTCAACTACACTTCAATTAAAAAAAAAAAAAAACAGTGATGATTTCCGTGAGAACCTGGAAGAAGCAAGGAAGGGTCCTCCCCTAAAGCCTTCAGAGAGAACATGACCCCACCAATGGACTTCTAGCCTCCAAAACCATGAGAGAATACATATCTGGCTTTTGGTTTTGTTTTGTTTTATTTTTTACATATCTGTTGTTTTAAACCTCCACCCTCAAAACAAACAAACAAAAGTCAGTCATGGTTTCTAGTCTCTTCTTAGTCTCTAAACTCAATTCCCTCAATTTCCTTTGTGTGAATTAGTGGGGAAGTTGCTCCTTTATTGTTCACCTTTATGTTACACTGAGAGAAAATATATGAAGCTCTGAGTAGGATGGTATACATGATCTGAGTGGACAGTTCTCTAGATTTTGGAGCTCACTGTAAAAATCTGCCCTTCAAACCACAAGAATCAAAGTCCATCATTAGACAATTTCTGCTGGAGTTAAGCAGTATCCTCTGCATGCAGTAATCTTTCTACCTCTGAAGCCCCTGGGAAGAAAGACACATTCCATCACTGTTAGTTTAGTGTGGACTTGTGTTTCAAATGATGGCAAGACAAAGACAGCACACAGAACTGCACTCTGTATGAGAGGAACAATGCAGAAAGGTGGAGAAAAGAGACCAAAGATCTGGCTTTCAGGTTTTTCCCCAGGGCCCAGCTTTATCTCTAACTTCCTACTTCCGTGCTGCTCTCTACATTAAATCCCAGCCTTATTTATTCTAGGTTAATCTCCACCCTGGTTATATCTGAAAGGGTTAACTACCCACTCCTAACTTTGAACCAACAAAGCCCTGCAGTTAATGATCACAGATCACAAGACAAAAGAGAAACCACTCTGAATACTAGCATTGACAACGCAAGTACAGAAGGAAAGGACCACAAAATGAACAAATGTGCAGAGCAGTGAGTTCAGGGTTCAATAGATGCACACTTTAAGTCTGGGGGTTAAAAATACTTCTCATGGATGTGTCCTGGCTTCCAGTCTGTCTCAGTGTTTCTTGTTTTATACATGCAGGCTTTGGAGCACCACAGCTGGACTTCTCGTCAAGGAGGTACAGAAAGTGGGAGATATGTCCTTTCAACCCTCTCTCCATTAAACACCCCATCCAGCCTAAGGAGCTGTTACCACTGCACAGAGCTCACTTCTGGTGACTGGCCTGAAAGACAAAACGGAGCCTCACAAACCAGTCCTGATTTCCAGAAGGTCAAAAGGGTGGCAAAAATCTGCAACAACATGGATGGACCCAGAAGATATAATGCTAAGTGAAGTCAGCCAAAGATAAAAACCATATGACTTCACTCAGATGTAGAATTTAAGAAAACAAATGAACAACAACATAGAAGACACAAAAAACAGAATCCTACATATAAAGAACAAATTTGTGGTTGCGGGGGGGCTGGGTATGGAGGATGGATGAAATAGGTCATGGGGACTGTGGAGTACACTCATTCTGAAGAGTACTGAGTAATGTACAGAACTGTTGACCCACATAGTACACCTGAAACTAATATAACACTGTATGTTAATTATATTTCATTTAAAAAATTGATTTTAAAAGGGTGGCAAAGGAAGACATTTAACCAGAGGATTGGTCAGGAAGTACTCAGAAGAACTGCAGACCCTTGATGATGTAGGATGATCTTATCTAAAGCTGGGTCAAATTCCCAGTCAAAGAATTACTGTGGGGGAAAAAAAAAAAAAAGAATTACCATGGATTTTAATTCTCTGGGAGGAAAGAGAATCCAAACACAAAGTATCAGGCAAGTGTTTGGTTATCCCGTAGGTACCAGTGGGTATATGTTACCACATACCAAAGAGTCTCCTTAGACCCCATGGGTAAGGGCAGGGGAGAACACTGAATTACCCACATTCTCTTTCAAAGTAAAGACATCAGAATTATCAGAGTTACAGGAGGAAGAACTTGAGTTCCCCATATCAAATGTGGGGCATATATCCTAACCTCAATTACAGTCCCAGCAACATGGTTGTAACTCATGTAGTAAGGCCTCCCACTGTATGACAGAAAACCAGTTTCCACCAGTTCTGGTTTCGTTTTGTTTTGTTTCATTTCTTTCTATTTTTCTTTCTTTCTCTCTCTTCTTTTCTTTCTTTCTTGTTATTATTGCTAATCAGCCTTCTTACTTTAAGAATAATCAAAGCAAAATGAAAACTGGGTGGTCATGAGACATTTGAACGGCTTGCTCCTAGTTCTCCACTGGTGTCTTTTTGACAGCTTACAAGGCTGTGGCCCAAATGTTGCATTTCATCAACATCACTCCTTCCAGACCCAAGCTCTGAATTTACAAACCGGGCAGAAGTGTTTCTTCGTCTGGGGATTCTCAGGATGCCAAGCTTGGCCAAATGGGAGCAGCTTTTCTTCTCGACCACAGTCTTGCGGCCCACCTTGGAGGCTGAAATAAACTTACTGTACTCAGCCTCCCAACCTCACCCAAGGCCCACTAATAACATCTGCTTTATAGCCGACGTTCCTGCAACCTGCTCTCTCCTTGGCTCTCCTGCCCTCTCGGAGAGGATGTGCTCTACTATGCGGCAGGTCTGGTGGAAAGTTGACAGTCTCCAAGCCAAGAGCAAAGCCAGCCAGCACTGGATAAATGACTTGAAGTGCTTTCTCAAGGGACCCTTTCCAGGTACAGGAGCCCTTCTTAACCAGATTTGGCCTGTTACTGGCAGACAGCCTTGTTCAGGAGCACATTAAAAATCAAAATACAGACACCATTTGGAAAGCATAGAAAGCTTGACTCTAAGGTCTTATGTATTAAAACATTGTTACATAAAAATGACCGCAAAGCTCCAAATTCATACTTTCCTACCTTGTAAGACCAGTTGCCACCAGGAATAAACCCGTGAAAGTATGAGGCTGACTGCAGAGCCTCAAGAGCCCTGGGGACAAGGCTGGAGCCACATGCCAAGCCTTGGGGGCAGGATCAATGCCCTGGCCCTTGAGGGTAACCCAGCCTGAAGCGAAGTGGGTGAGCTGATGCCCTCATCTCACCACCCGGGTCTGGGGGCAAACACCCAGCCTGAGCCAGGGTGCAACTGATAGTCTCTTCCCAGGCCCCCTTTCATCTACCTCATAAAGCCCCAGACAAATTGGCACAGCTCACAGTTTTTAATGAAGCGCGGACTCCTGGCTGGAGCCAAAGGGGCCTTACAAACTCAGAATGAGGTTCTTTCATACTCTCTGAGATGGTGATATAGAAGGCCAGACTTCTGGAATAGCTTTCTGCTGAAGAGCTCAATACTCATCATGTAACTCATTTCATTTTCCCTTGTCAAATCACCATGATGTCCAGAATGGATCATTTCCTCTTTGTTTTGAAGCATATCTAAAGCAGGGCCTTGACAATTTGAGGTAACCAGCCAGTCCTGGGGCTACAGTGCAAATCTCCCGAGTACCAACTATATGAGGACATTTATAGAAAGCTTACAACAGGCTGAGCAATGCTAAGCTTTATATGTATTGCCTCATTCACTCATGACAATACCCTATGGGAAATCCACCATTTTCTCCCTTTTATAGAGATGAGGAACCCCCAAAACAAGGAATTTATTAAGGTCATATATTTAGTCTCATTTGTCCCTCAGTAAACATAATGCCTTTGACATTCATTCAAATGTGAATGAATAAAGTGTGATGGGCTTGGTTGGACATTTGGAAGAAGAATTATTTTGAAAGCAGTTGAACCTTGTTTCATTTACTTCTACTAATTCTTAGCTGTGTGATCCTGAGAAATCAGAGTTTCTTCAATTCTAAAATGGGGTCATTTATAGACCAGGGCCTCTGCACTGAAATATAAAAAGTGGATTACAACTTTTTAATGGTACCACCTAGAATTGTGTAATTTTATGGCCCTGCCAAGACTTCAGCAATTGCACATTATTTATAAATTGTTTGTCTTTTTTCTTCCAGAGAGAGCATGGTACTATGAAAAAGATGTGCTTTGGAGTTGATTATTCTTAGGTTTGAGTCACAGTTCTTCCACAACCTGGCTGTGTGACCTTGAGCAAGTCACGACCTTCTGAATCATCATTCCCCAAACATGTTGGGAATTGGGAATAAAAATATTCAGAAGTCTGAATATTCTTCTGAATATTTTTATTCCAAAGATTTTGTTGTTATTGGAAGTGGAATACCAAAGCAAAATCTAAAATGTAGGAATGGCTTTGGAATAGAGCAGTGGGTAGAAACTAGAAAAGCTGTAAGGATTTTGAGGAAAGCGTTAGTAAAAATTTAAGTGCCTTGAATATACTATTCACATCATTTTGGATTTTGAGGACTCTGTCACTGAGGACTTAAAGGAAATTAAGGAAAATCTCATTAGAAAAGAGATGACAGGAGATCTTTGTTAGGATAGTGGCAGGAAGTTTAGCGAAACTGTCATGTGCAGCTATAGGGGAAGTAGAAAATACACACAGTGAACTGGGGGTTCTAGCTGATGATAGTCCTAGCCACAGTGTTAAAGTGATACCTGGTTTCTTCTTGCTGCTTATAGGAGGTAAGGCGGTTCTACGAAAGACTATTAAATTGAACATACTGGGAAACTATTAAAAACAATGGATTTGAATATTCCAGATGACAAACAATGATAAATTTGAGAAAGGGCTTTCAAGACAAAATCCAATACAGAATAATTCCAGGAAGACATTGTGCCTCAGAGTACTGTTCATTCTGACTAAAGGCTCCATAAAGATATTAAGAGTTTTACTCACAGATTCATTCAAACTTCAAGACTTTTACAGTGCTTAGGGACACTGTCCTTCACTAGAAGTTTAAAGAAATGAAAGGTGTCTCTCAGAGAGATGTATGGGGTTTTTTTTTAATTTAATTATTATTATTTATTTAATTTAATGAAGTAAACCCCAATAGCATTCATAGAAGGCCCATAAAATTTTTTAAAGAGTGATTTTAGCCTGGACTAAAAAGAGAACACAGAGAAGAGGACGAAGTAAAAAAAGGACATTGGACCCCAAAATCTCAACTGACAAGAAGTAGTTGAGAAAAACACTCAGCTGCAAACACATGCTAATTCTCATGGGAAAAAAAGGAGTACTGAGGGTACAAAGCCAAGAGCCCAGAAGGCAGAGCCAAGAGTAATGTAGAGTTAACTCCTAATCAGGAGCATGACTGAATCCTAATCAAGGAACTTTCATATTTGTCTTGCTGGACTTCAGAACTGCTAGGGACTCCTGCATGCCTCCCACTTCCCCATTTTTGAACAGAAATATCTACGGTGGTTATCCTACACCTATCTAAACATTGCATATTGAGAGGTGGAGTGGATAGCTTGTCATATAGTTCACAGGTCTGCAAAGAGAGGAACAGCACTGGAGGAGCTATACATAGGAAACTACACCTGACAAGCTTCATTTACTCCCAGACCTCATTTAGATGACAGGATTCTAGACTCTGAGTGAATGCTATGATAGGATGAGACTTTGGGGGACCTTAAGTGCAGGATGAGTATATTTTGCATGTAGAAAGGATATAAATCATTAGGACCCAGAGGATGGACCGTGGTGGCCAGATTCCAAGATGGCACTGTATCATTCACAGCCAAGTACAATCTCCTTCTACCCTGTACCAGAATTTGTGTGACCAACAGACTATAGAGGTGGTGTTATATCACTTCTGGGATTAGGTTATAAAGGACACTGTGGCTTCTGTCTTGTTCTGTCTCTCCTAGATCACTCACTCTGGAGATCACCAACTGCCATGTTGTGAACAGTACCAGGGAAGGGCCCATGTGGTAAAAAACTGAAGCCTCCAACCAATAGTCATGTGACTGAGCTTAGAAACAGATCCTTCAGCCCAGTCGAGTTTTTAGACAACTGTAGCCCCAACTGACATCATGACGGAAACCTCACAAGAGGTTCTGAGTCAATATTACCCAGCTAAGTTGCCTCTGGATTCCTGAACCTCAAAAAGTGTGTGAATAATAAGTGTTTGTTGTTTTAAGTTGCTAAGCTTTGGAGTAATTTGTTATGCAGCAATAGATAACAAATAAAGATAGCCAATACAGAAGAACTTCTTTGAAGTGTCGCATTCATGTGGTTAAAAACAAATGTCTGTGTGGTCAAAGGATTTATTATCTACAGATGCATTTTACTAAAAGACATGGAATGTAATCGTTAAGACTCAATTGCTACATGTCCCTCTCTGCACATAAAGGACATGAACACACAGAGTCATGAACATCTAGAGTTAAGGTGCTACCTCTGGAGAAAGGAACACAGGCCCACACCCCATTAGTCTTCAGGTAGGTAAAAATCCTTTGCTCTTACTGGTGTGCCAAAATGTCTAACGAATAAACTCCTCTTGATATACATTTGGTGCCAGAACAGCCCTACACTTGGAAAACATGCTAGTGTTTATTATTTTGCATGCTCCCAAGTAAAGGGGAGTAAAGGGGAGACTGGATTTTAATCTGCTTAAAAGAGCCCAAGAAAAAAAATATGGGAGTGAGTAAAAATGGGAGGTGGGTGTTCTAATTGCCATAGCTCAACTCTGGATCCCCTGCTTTAGGAAAGGGTTTTCAAACCCAATGTGACAGACAGTTAGTGTGGGGTCTAGGAGAGGAGAGACAGGGGGCTGGAAGAGCCTAAAAAGAGTAAACTCTCTGAACCAAAGTTTCCATTCTGTTGAGGATAACAGAGGCATCTCCCTAGTGCCTGATGTGACAAAACAAGTTGTAACTGACTGTAACTAAATAAAGCAACAGGAAAGGGAGGACATGCTTGTCAGCAATCCCCAGTTTCAGTGGGATGTTTTGACTAGAGAGTGAGTAGCTCTCATCACTGAGAATTGACAAGAACTGATCTTCTTTCCAGTCAAAAATGTGTCTCGCTTGGGTTCTTTTATTTTAGAAAGCTTCATCTCCTGCCTCATGCTGACCACATTAGAACCTGGGATTGTGGGACCAAATTTGTTTTTGATCCTATCCACGGAGCAGTTTGGAGGTCTTTCTTTTTCATTGCTTTCTTTCTCTCTCTCTTTTTAATGTGAGTTGAGTGCCAGTAAGAGGAGCCAGATGGAAACTGAAGCTCTCTGTTTATGACTGCACAGGTATACCACAAACAGCAGTGTAAATGTCCCACCCCACTGCCTCCCACACACCCAGACTGCCCCAAACCCCACCTGGAAGGACCAGCTTCTAGCAGGGAGATGACGGTTCCATTCCGATGCTTATTGAGCCTGGTAATATTTGCTTAAGGACAACATTTGAATAGAGGCCCCTCAGAAAATTCACATTTCCATATTTACTGGGGGATTTGTTTATTACAAATGAGGTTAAGAAACTATTCTCTATACTTGCTTAGTGAAAATAAGCAGACTACAAAAGAGCATGCCAGTCCTCACAGAATTAATAACCATTTGTTAGCATTTACTATACATTAGGACCTGTGCTGGGCCCAGAGGTCTATATAGATGAGTACATGAGACGAGCTTACAATGCCCATTTTACAGATGAGAGACAGAGGTGCAAAAAAGCTGAAGTAGCCAGTCCAACCAAAGATGACTACCTCCGGGGAGTCAGGTAGAGATGCTGTAGGATGCATCGTGTACTCTTTTACACTATTAGAAATGATATACCACAGTTTACTATTTGATGCATTTTAAGTAACAAGAAGGTAATTCACTTTTTTAAAGTCTTTGCTTAAATTCATAGGGCTACAAGTGGCCCAGACAAACTCCAGAACTGGTTTATTGGGCTCCCCGGCACATAGACTCATCTCATTGCTCTGACCTTTTGTTGGAAAAAGGAATCTAGAGCCATCGACTGACATGAGCATGTAGTTACCTCTGGGAAAGAGGAAAATGTCTACATCTGCTATTGTCCTAAAGGAACACTTCTGAGAATGAAGGAGGTGGTGATTGGACTGGGACGGTCCTGGGAGCACTAGGATGCACTAACGGCACCTAACTGTGGGCGACTGGTTTTATTATGCTGCACAGACACCAAATGTTCTGTCTTGAGTATATACCATTTTAATAAGAAGGACAGCATTGTGTGCCTTTTTTTTTTAAGACAAAGACACTTTTAGTTAGAACTCTTGTGGCCATGCATTCTTTTCATTTGAATCATAAATCAAAATTCACACAATTCCAATTATACACCACTGGAATCGTCTCGAGTGCTGACAGCCATAAATGTGGCCATCGTTATTGAAATGTGATGTTGAATCAAAGTGCTTGGAAACCACTGCGTAAATCCCCCTCCCCAGCAGCAGGGCAGCAACCCTGGCTTCAACTGCGCAGGTGGCAAACCCAGAGGTTAGGGAACACCTCCCCTGAGGTTAGGCGGCAAGTTAGTCAGCCTCTGCTCCACCTATCACCAACTTCCACTGCTCCTCCAAGCTGAAAGACAGTTTCCAGTTCTCTGAGGCTAGTCATAACTTTCTCCAAAAAAATACAAGCCAGCTTTGGAAGAACATATGTGTTACCTTGGCCACATCATGCACCAATACACAAACACCATTTACGTCCAAGCAAGACTATCAGTAAATAATGTAACCTGACTCAAAACGGAACACGAACATTGCTCAGTATGGGCAGGCTTGTCTGGACCAATTCAGATGACTAAGGAACCTCAGGAAGTGGAACCGTGAATCAGAAAGCGACCTCCTTTCCTCTGACTCAGTGCTGAGCTCATGAACCTAGGTGGCATCAGGGATAGTGTCCCTGGAGGTGCTGACCTCCTCGCAAATAGACAAAAACTAAGCAAAATCTTAGAACATTTGCCGTTGCTCCCTGAATGAGGCTCTGTGATCACACTGTACTAATTGCTTTACATATGTGAATCTCCTTAACAATTTATGTTCCATATCATTATCCCATTTTAAAAATTAAGAAACTGAGGCTCAAAGAGCTTGCCAAAGCCCTCCAACCAAGTTGATGCATTACCAGTGCTCTTTCTATCATATTACGCTGCCTCCCAATATGAAGCAATAAGGAAGAATTTAAATGGTATAAAACATCCTCTGGGCCGCCTACTTCTAATTTTTACTATGATCTGTCACTGCAATTTAGATAAGCTCTATCAATAGTAATAGCTTTTATTTTTATTTTTTTTTTAATTTTATTTATTTATGTGTTAGAGAGAGAGAGAGTGAGCACAGGCAGACAGAGTGGCAGGCAGAGGCAGAGGGAGAAGCAGGCTCCCTGCCGAGCAAGGAGCCCGATGTGGGACTCGATCCCAGGACGCTGGGATCATGACCTGAGCCGAAGGCAGCTGCTTAACCAACTGAGCCACCCAGGCGTCCCAATAGTAATAGCTTTTAAATACGTCTTTCATTTCTTCTGTTCTATTTGCAAACTTGGGAAGGTACTACATTATTTTGCGCACAGTCATGATAATTAGAGTATTATCTATTTTTCTCCCATACCCAGAGAGGTCTGACACGTATTAGTGAATTCTTAAGGGAATAAGCAGCGTACTTTTCCAGGAGATGTATGAACTCCAGTCTCAAAGGCAGTGCATAAAAAGCCTACATTTCTTTGGGTCCACTGACCCCACAGAGGTATGACCACACATGGCCCCTGCTGCGATTTGTCTGGCTAACCGGTCAAAAGAGGTTTGCAGCCTCTCAACGGTCAGCATGATGCTTGCAATCCAGATTTTTACCACTAGGTGGATGGTAGTGCTTTGTATACTAATTGTTTTGCTGCGTAACTGGTAAGCTTTCCCTAGGAACTTATAAACATTTAAATTTATAAAGTCAGTTATATCAGCTTACTTAGAGACTACAAGCTCCATTGGAAAACAAGACTTCAGAATTTAAAAGGGGTACAAGAACAATAAAACCATGTGGAATACAAAAGTCTCATTTATAACACCAAATCCCACTTAATTATGCTATCTGATACAAGCAACCTCTTTTTCTCTTTTTTTTTAATTGCTCAATAAATATTTATTGACTATTGAAGACTAAATGTCCGGAAAATATGCTAGATATTGGAGATAAAAGTGGCCAGTAAAACAAAGGCATGGTTCCTACCTTCATGGTGCTTATTACATTTTCACAATATTTTAGCATTTCCAAAACATTTTTACATAATTTTGCTCATTTTTTGCTCTTCACAATAATTTCTTTTATTTATTTATTTATTTATTTTTAAATCTTTCAATTTTTTAAATTTTTTTTTATTTTTATTTAAACATATAATGTAACCCCACCACCCTCTCCCAACACCACTCCCCTCCACCCCCCTCAGTTTGTTTTATGACATTAAGAGTCTCTTTTGGTTTGTCTCCCTCCCGATCCCATCTTTTTTCATTTATTCGGGTTAAGGGGGTAGGAAAAGCAACCTCTTTCTTAAGTAAGCATAAGAACTAATCCGATCTGGGATAAGGAGAAACCTTTTACAAATTGCTGTAATTTGGTGCCTTTCTCACTAAAATTCAATTACTGCTGATTATTGTTGAATCTAATCAGATCTTTACTTTTTCAATTTTTTTTTTTTTAATTCATTTGTCAGAGAGAGAGAGCGAGCACAGGCAGACAGAGTGGCAGGCAGAGGCAGAGGGAGAAGCAGGCTCCCTGGCGAGCAAGGAGCCTGATGTGGGACTCCATCCCAGGACACTGGGATCATGACCTGAGCCGAAGGCAGCTGCTTAACCAACTGAGCCACCCAGGCGTCCCTACTTTTTCAATTTTTAAGAGGGAAACTCTAACAACCAACCTGCCATCGTCCCCCCCATTTTTTTATACATGAAGTTTCAGCTGTCAGGAGAGTCTCAGACTATAAATGTGACTGAGATTAGAAGCCACTACAGCCTCTCACAATGAGGCTCATCCATATCCTGCCAACTCCAGAAAGATCTTACTTCCCACTCCCTCCTCAGTCTTAGATGGTCACTGTGAGGCAGAGGGCTGCTTTAGGAAGACAGTGGCAACTTTTTGATTTGTTTCTCTGTGACTATCCCCATGACTGTCCTTTATCAGTCATGAACAATTTCTTTCTCCAAGGAACTCCTTTCCATTCTAATTCCTAGACCTTTGAAATCTAAAACCAGCATAAAACTATGAAAGACAGTAATAAACATAAGTAATAAACATAAGTAATGCTGACATCAGGCTTAAAGATGTCAGGTACTATGCTAAGCATTTTATAGATCTTAACTCATTTTAAGTTATGACACATTAAGTATTAAAGACTAGTTATAAAACATCCCTAAATAGCTTCATACCTCCTTTTTAAATGTTTCTGCAAAACATCTATTGAATGATGCCATTTTTAAACAGAACTAGCTTATATATTCATGCATATCTTATATATTCATATACATAAATATTTCATCACATATACACAACCCTTCTCACCTTTTCCTGGCTATCTTACTTTCCCAGGCTTATGGCTCTGTGAAAGGTAATCTTCCCCTTAGCTCCATCTGTCATTCCTCTACTATACCTTTCCACTCCAGAGTATGGGTCTGTGACCTGTAGCATCTGAATCAACTGAGATCTTATTAGAAAAGCAGAATCCAAGTTCCATCTCAACATACTGAATCAAAATCTGCCTTTTAACAAGATGCCCAGGTGAATTAGATGCACATTCATGTCTGAGAAGGGCTACCTTTGGCAATACATCAGTTGAAGAAGATTATCACTTGATTAAGGAGTTATTAGGAGTGACTGTGTTTGCAAGAACAGAAGAAGTTGGTGAGTGAAAATGGAGTGCCAATTTAGCAGTCAAATCGGGCAACTGAGGCAATATTGCTAGTACATTAAGAGGAATCATACTTCTCTAGAGTGAGTAGGAAGTAGTAGAAGTAGGACCTTTTGTTTTATTTTGCTTTGATCTTGGGGGTAAAGTAAATCTCCTTGTCCCAATGCAAAGGAAAGCATAATGCTAATAACAGAAAACAAGAAGTATTTTCCTCAAACATCTGATCCTATGGACAAAATAGTACACATCAGCGATTTACCTCTTTTCCAAAGATAGCTATTCAAAGTTATTCTTTTGTCTTCCCTTTTCAGATTAATCCATAGCTAAATAAAGCAGGAACTACTCACAAGTGGTCACATATCGTTAATGGCATGTATTCCAATGAACATCTCCTGTTTGGACTCGAATGCTTTAATTTTGGAAACGTGAAGGGTGAGAGTGGTAATGGCAGAGCTCCTTGACCACGTGGGCGCTGGCTTACCCCCAGCGTCAGCAAACTAACTGCTCTACTATTTGAGATACTTAACTAAAGCCAAGGAGTCCGAAAATGCGTTTTTTAGACGCCAAGAAGCAATGTGTGTTTTTAGCAGCTGTGAAAGTATGTGTTTGTGAAATTTAGACTTGGAGAAGGAGGTGATTTGCAAGCGGGTCCAGCTGCTGCCACCCTCACTCCTACTGCCCTCTCTCGGGAGCAGCTGCCGAGTCGGGGCTGACAGTTCTGAACCGCACCAGACAGAAGAGAATCTGCTGGTCATAAGACGGTGAGCGAGAAGGGGTGAAGTGTAAGAAAGGAGGGCAACTATTCCCAGCCCTATCTTTATACTATGGTCCGAAGCTGGAGGCAGGAGGTGGGGATCTCAGATAGAGAGAACATCTCTCTGGAGCCCATTTGATATTCATCTTAAAAAGTTAATGACAGGGGCGCCTGGGTGGCTCAGTGTGTTAAAGCCTCTGCTTTCAGCTCAGGTCATGATCTCAGGGTCCTGGGATCGAGCCCCACATCGGGCTCTCTGCTCCGCGGGGACCCTGCTTCCCCCTCTCTCACTGCCTGCCTCTCTCCCTACTTGTGATCTCTGCCTGTCAAAATAAATTAAACATTTTTTTAAAAAAGTTAATGACAGGAGGGGCGACTGGGTGGCTCAGTGGGTTAAAGCCTCTGCCTTCGGCTCAGATCATGATCCTGGATCCTGGAATGGAACCCCGCATCGGGCTCTCGGCTCAGTGGGGAGCCTGCTTCTCCCTCTCTCTCTGCCTGCCTCTCTGCCTACTTGTGATCTCTGTCTGTCAAATAAATAAATAAAGTCTTTAAAAAAAAGTTAATGACAGGAATTAGAGTTAATAGAGGGGTTTTTTTTTTTGATGTTCTTAAATCTTGTTAAAGGCAGGAGAAGAACTTAAGAGGATGATAGGCATCTGTAGTAAATGCCTCTGCTGCTTTCTTGACTCTGTGAGGGAGAGGAGGTGTTTTTTTTTTTTTTTAAGATTTTTTAAAAATTTATTTATTTGACAGAGATCACAAGTAGGCAGAGAGGCAGGTAGGGAGAGAGGAGGAAGCAGGCTCCCCACTGAGCAGAGAGCCCGATTCGGGGCTCGATCCCAGGACACTGAGATCATGACCCGAGCCGAAGGCAGAGGCATTAACCCACTGAGCCACCCAGGCGCCCCGAGGAGGTGGGTTTTACAATAAGCTTACATTGTTATTATTTTCTTTTTTAAGAATGTTTTTAAACTCCAGTCCTCAAGGTCTCTATCAAAGGCTCTTCACTTTTGAAAGAGCAACCTTCCTTCCAACTAATGAGCCTTTGCCTATTCCTCTTGGCAGGCGGATTCTCAGATCCATCTGCTCCAAGTTCCCCAGAAATGGGAAGTGTCTATATACTATGGTTAGTGCCACCTGATCTCTGCCTTTTTATCCCCAAAACTGCTGAGCAGAACCTGGGATTCTCAATGAAGACAGTATCGCCCCACAGAGGGCATTCTGGACTGGCAGGGTGTTTTGGTCATTCTCTTTCCTACACTTAGTACACACTAGTTCCAACATTAGATATTTTGCAGTAAACAGAACAGTCTGAGACAATAAATTATCCAGCATCCTATGAAACTTTTGTGTGGTCCAAAGACATGCACAGATGAAACATTCTGTGTATAATTTTCTTATCTAGAATATAAATTTATTTTACAGATAGGCATCGCTGTTTTTGTTGTTTGGTTTTTTTTTTTTGCAAAGTAATTCAGTAGCACAGTGAACTTTCCAGGAATACATCTACTGTATAAATCAAGAGAAGACTGTCCTCTTTTTCCACTCAAAATTTTCCCAAGGGTTGTTTACAGTTATGGAAATCCATATCCCCAATGGCAAGGCCATCACTGGTGTCTGAGTCACTGGTACAACACACCTTTATCAAGCTGCATTTGCAGCTGTCACAGGGCAAGTATTGTTGGTAGATCGAATTCTCTGGCAGCTTTACTGTTTCTTTTAGGACAGTTGTGCCCCAACATTTATAGATTGATAAACATTATTTGATTATAAATCACTTTCCTTTTCTCTTTCTCTTACCAACAGGGCATCATGTTGATTCTTAATGAAGTGTGCAGGGTGGCTCTATATTCTTTATATTCTATATTCTTTGCCATCTCAAAGTAGTAAAGAAAATATTATAAAATACAATGCAAAAGAAGTGTTGAGTCTAATAGAGTTGAGGCCTCTTGGTATAGGCAATTTCTCTAGAAGCTAGGATCTAAAGAAAAGCAAAAGACCAAGAAAATTTCCAGCAGAAAAATGAGAATGAAGACTTGAAAAGGATGTGCCTCTGTTCTGTACACAGGTAGCCTGTGACTGCTCAGTCTCCTTCAATGCTCTCTTCTCCTCCCTGCCCCTTCATTCTTCTGCTCTCTCATTCTAATCCTCATCTTTGGAGGATACATCCATTCATAAAGCTTCACCCATCATTTCTATGCAAATGTTTCCAAGTCCCCCCTCCAGGTCTGAGAGAGCCTTCAATTTCTTTTTTGGATAATCCACATCTATGTTGTGTAACACCCCAAATACATGCAGCAAATTATTTTCATCATCTTCCCCCAAAACTTGGTCTCCCATTGGTGTTCCCACTATTAGCTAACAACTTCCTTATCCTCCCAGTCACTTAGCATTACAACTTCAGATAAGAAATTTAGAGTGATCTTTAACAACTTTTCAACCCCACATGCACCTTAACCAATTATCAAGGTCTATCCATTCTATCCAAACTTCTCTCTGAAATCTTTCTCAGTGGTGTGCTAGTAAAATGACTTCCCAAAAAATGAGATATTTTTTAAAGCCCTAATTTGTAGTGCTTGCCAATTTCTGTGATGCAAATATTCCCACTCTGGCCAATTTAAAATTACCAAAAGTTTAACATCTGGCTCATAAAGTTCCTGAAAATTTCACAGAGCCAGTGCCCCTTTATATTTCTACTGCTACCACCCTGTGTTCAGTCACTTGTCATGTATTTTCTGAGCTATTTAGAAGCTTATAAATTAGTCTGTGTACCCCCTCACTCCAATTACATCTGTGCATAAAATTCTTTTACATTTCTTTGTTGCATATAAAATAAATGCCAAGCCTTGTATGCAAAGCCTTCCAAAATATGGCCCTACTCTATCTAGTCTATCTATTTCCAAGGAAGGATTTGCTAAGACGTGAAGGCTGGAACTGAGAATGAGTGAAGAAAATGTGGCTCAAGAAAGAAGCAAACACCAGATTATGAAGGGCTCATTATACCACATTTCCCAGTTGATGCTCCTTATAAGTAGAGAATTTATCTTGCTCAGGCAGAGAATAGACTATGAGGATACAGATGCCTTTCATGGAATCCAATGAAAAGCTGAACAGCCAGGCCAGTAAGGACTGGAGCTTGCCTCCAGGAACTCAGTTGTAGAAGTGCACCAACCTTTACTTCAAAGCTCTGGAATTAATGTGACTCAACTCTTAACAGCCTATTCCTGTGTCTCTCAGTTTAAATTCAAAAGAGAATCAGATTGGTCCAGTTTGGGTCAGGAGTGCATCCCTAGTTCAACAGCTATGACCAGAGCCACATTGGTCATTTTCATACACCAAGATGCTCAGAAAACAGAGATCTCAGACTCAGCAGAGATCCTCAAAACTGTCTGCTTTTGTCAGACACATAATTACTCAGAGCTGAGGGCAGAAAAATTATGGCAAATTGTATCAGTTAGGAATGCTTTGGGCTGGAAGTAACAGAGACCATGCTACAGTGGCTTAAACAAATGAAAATGAATTATTCTGACATACCAAAAAGTCCAGCTATAGGTATTACTAGTGTGAATTCAGCAGCTCATCAGTCGTAAGGCCATAACCCCTATGATTCTCTTGACTTCTTGCTCTTGGTCCTGTGTGGCTGTAGTTCCAGTTAGTTACATACATATTTGAGACCTAAAAAGGAGAAAGAGTGATGTCAACTATATCCCTTGCCATTTATGAGGAGAGTCCAAAAGAATTCCCAGAACCTCTGAAGAGACTTGTACTTAGTTGTCATTGCCATACATGGTTCACATGAACCCTTCTCACTCCAAGAGAGACTGAGAAAGCAGGAAACAGTATCACAGTTAGCTTAGATCAACCATGATCTACAACTAGATACATGAAGATCCCAAACATTAAGTATGTCATTAAGTATGGCAGACAGACTGAAGTAACCGCCAAAGATCCTCACCTTTTGGCTTTTACACTCATGTGTAATTCCTTCTCCTTGAGTGTGGGCAGGACCTGTGACTTGCTTCCAGTCAATAGAATATGAAAAAAGTGATGGAATGTTAGCTCTATGATTATGTTAAATTATATACAATTCTGTCTTGCTAAGACTCATTCTAGAGACTCTCTCCTCCAAACTGGCTTTGAAGAAATAAGCAGCCATGTTAGGAGGATCACATGGCAAGCACTGAGGCTGCTCTCTAGGAGCTGAGCCAGCAACAAGCCAGGATTCTTGGTCCTACAATTACAGGAAGTAAATTCTGCTAACAACCTGACTGACCTTAGAAGTGGATTCTTCATCTGTCAAGTCTCCAGATATGAATGTAGCCAGATAACACATTGACTCCAGCTCTGTGAGACCCTAAAGAAAGGATCCAGCTATGTCATACCCAGACTTCTGATCCACAGAAACTGTGGGATGATCAGTGTATGTTGCTTTAAGTCACGAAGTTTTTGGCAACAGATAACTAATACATCAAGGGAGAATTGAGGAATATTTATGGTGGAGGCAACCAACAGCTTCCACCATACCAGTCATGTTTGGTTTCATTTCTTTTCCATATAGACCGTTTTTTACCTTCGTCCATGTTTCATTATCTTCCTTATGTCTAATCTCTAGGCCTGAATCTTAATCTACAGAGATCATGACCCCCATCTTCTTTGACACCACTCCCCTTGGAAATACCTTTCTTGACTCTGACACTGTGCTGCCCTTGTTTCTTTCAACCTCTCCTCTGTGGGTGTCGCTGAGGTTCACTTCTTGACCTGACACTCTTCTCTCTAGCTACATTTATCCAGCTCCCTTTTAATAGTCTACTGTTATTCTAAAGTCAAAGTGGTTGAAACCCACTATTCCTTCTCTCTATGTCCCATAATCCAGCCTTCCTCCCCAGCCCTCCTTCTCTGTTAGTGGCACTGCAGTAGTTTTCATCTTTCAGAATCAACATCTTGAAATAATCATTGATTCCCATTACCCATCATCAAATGCTGGAGATCTTCCTCATAATGTCTCCAAAAACATCCATTTCCCTCACTACCTTCCTGTTTCAGGACGTCAGAACCTCTTGGTATTACGTCAAAGCTTGCTCATTGATCTTCCTACTTCAATTAATTATACATCACATGCTCAGAGCTTTCATTTATCTTCTATCTCAAAATCCACTTTATTGTTTATGCCCACTAATTTCGAGTTTTCTCTGACAGTCAAAAACTTCCTGGCAAATGCAGTCCACATCCCACAAGTAACATCCATTTCTAGGCTCTATGGCATTCATTTCTGGGTCCGAACATAAGGCAAATATATGGACACTCTCTTTTCTCTAAGTGCATTAATTCCATGTCTGCCCCTGAGCTAGGCTGGAAGCTTCTCTTAGGATATAGATTCCTATTTGGTTTGTATTCCAATGGCAGTCATTATAATATACAGTTGCCCCTTCAATAATGTGGGGGTTGATGGCACTGACCCCCCTCCAACTTCACATGGTCAAAAATGTATGCATAACTTTCAATGCCCCCAAAACTCAACTACTAACAGCCTACTGTGGACTGGAAGCCTTACCAATAACATAAGCAGTCAAATACATGTTTTGCATGTTACACACATTACATATGATATTCTTATAGTACAGTAAGCTAGAAAAAAGAAAGGGTTGTTAAGAAAATAATGACAAAAATACATTTACAGTGCAGTGCTGTAAAAAAGTGTGTATAAGTGGACCCACACAGTTCAACCCGTGTTGTTCAAGGGTCAACTGTAGTTGCAACATATTCCACATGTTGATTAGGAATTTACCATAGTCAAGTTAGCACAGAATACGCTAGAACTTAAGATACTGACAGCTTTGGAACAATTAAGTATCTAAGGAAAAAAAGCCAATTTCTGCATTACATGATAGAATATATTATTTGCTCACTAGTTCTTATGGGTTGAATTATGTCCCCCAAAAATATATGTTGAAGACCCAACCACCAGTACCTCAGACTACAGTCTTCTACGGAAATGGGGTCACTGCAGATGTTATCAGTTAAAATAAGGTCATACTAGAGTAGTATGGGCCCTTAGTCCAACATGCCTGTTGTCAGGATGAGAAAGAATGCCGTACGAGGATGACTGTAGTTGGAGCATCACAGCCACAAGCTAAGGAATGCCAAGGATTGCAGGCCACAACCACAAGTTTGAAAGGGCAAAGAAGGATTCTATCCAGAGTTGCAGAGAGAGCATGGCCATGCTGAGAACTTGATTTGAGACTGTTAGCCTACAGAACCAAGGCAAAATAAGTTTCTGTTGTTTTAAGCCATATGGTTTGTGGTACTTTGTTATAGCAACCCCAGGAATATGCAGATTTTTAAAAATCATATTTAAACACCTATTTTAAAAAGCTTACTCTATCTCAGTGTGACCTAAAGCCTTGCATGTGCTGCCTGTTCCCCACACCTGCTTCTTAAGCCAGAGCCTGCTCTGTCCTTTCCACTCCCCTAATTCACCAAGGCCCTACCTTCCTCCAGGCCTTCAACATGCTATTCCATCTGTTGGGTAACAGAGTCTCTTTTCCTGGCTGGCTCCTTCTCATCCCTCAGCTTCAATGTCCCTTCCTAAAAAGGTTGATTTCTCTCCTATTATTCACTTTAATATCATGGTTTTCTTTCAACTTAGAGCATCATCACAATTTGTATTCTCAATCCCCCAAAAATGTACCCCCAAGGGCTGGTGCCATGTCTTTTGGGGACACTACTAAATGTCTGAAACCGAGCAGAGCACCTGCACATACTAGGATACCACATGATTGAGTCCAAGATCCTGAGATATATGCCCAGTGTCAGGTGCCTAGGTATCCACATACCTACACTCTGTGCACTGACAATGGCTGTAGTTCCTAATGTGATGGGCACAAATATACGGCAGTAAACCTTTCACAGCTTCTTGCTTTCCCAACATTTCAAGGGAGTTCTTGGGTCACTTTGGTTCTGAGGAGGGTAGTGTGTGGAGTTATTGGAAACATCTGAGGGAGAGGCTAAATGAGTCATGTTAGTAAAGGTATGGAGCTACCCACTGAAGAGATAAAAAGGTGGGAAAGAGTAGGGAGATTATAAGAGGACAGGTGAGATCAGGACACAGGACTGCCATGTGGTACCCTGGCAGAGGTGATGGTGAAGACAATGGTCAACGTTTCATGGTGCGTTATATGGTATGCTCCTTCCTTTCTCACTCCACTTCCAAGAATATCTATATTAAAACTTTTCATTATTATTTTTTTAAAGATTTTATTTATTTATTTGACAGACAGAGATCACAAGTAGGCAGAGAGGCAGACAGAGAGAGAGAGAGAGAGAGAAGGAAGCAGGCTCCCTGCTGAGCAGAGAGCCTGATGCAGGGCCCAATCCCAGGACCCCGAGATCATGACCTGAGCCGAAGGCAAATGCTCCAACCCACTGAGCCACCCAGGTGCCCCTTTATTATTATTCTTATTCATCAAGGATTTTGGTGTCATATTTGTGATTCCTCTGGAAAGGCTACCACCTATACAAAAAATCCCAGATTAATCCAACTGCTTTAAAAATCATCCCTATTCCAATTTACTGTCCATCTGCTCACACCTCTCTTTCTGTTACCTGAGCACCAATCCTTTGTCATTATCAGGAAAATGCATCACAGACCTCTCCATTGTCTCAGACTGAGCAGTTCCTCTGGGAATCACACTGTAGTTGAGACTACTTTGGAACTTTGGAACCAGACAGGGGTTCAAGTCCCAACTCTGTCAATTAATAGTGGGTAGAACTAGACAAGTTATTTAGTAATATGCACCATCTGGAGTATATTCTCATAATACGGAGTGTTTAGCACCATGCTTGGCAATTAGAGCTCAGTGTGTGACAACTATTCTTTCGGTGCTCCTTATGACTAATAAGGTGACAAAGTATCTCAGCATCACCTCTACGATTTTCCCCAAAAATCTTCAAAGAGCTGGAGGTCCTCAGAGCCATTGTGGAATTCTGAGGGTAAGGGGGAAAGTATAAAAAGTAATAGTTTCAGTTAAAGGAGATTTTTGTCACACAAAGAAGACAGGGAGCCCGGTAACTAATGAAAGCCCAAGTCCTAAGCTTTAAGTAATGGAAATACAGAGTCCTCTTTTGACCACACCCTTGTTTCTCTTCACTCCAAAAGGAAGAGGGACGCAGAGCAAAGGCACACTGAAAGGGGAGCTCTTAGTAGGGGAGCAAAGGGGCCAAACCTCCCTCCATGGACACACTCCATCCTCCTCTCTTGCACAACTGGGTGAGGGGCAGGGCAGGGCTTCTCCTTGGGTGGCTCCCTCCACACTAAAACAACTTGGACTAGCAGAAAGACAGCTTGAAAAGCTACTTGACTACAGACCTCCAGCTGATGGGACAAAGATTTCCAGAGCAGGAAAGGAAGTAGAGTCTCAAGGTATATGTTCTGTCCAAGGACCCCAATCATGAGAGACACTAGTGTTCTCCACATTAAAGTTTTGCAAGAACCTAATCTTTTGGCCACAGATGCCTGCAGGGAGTTAGGTCTCACCAACCTCTGCTTCCAACACATTCAACACATTTGGTGGTTTTCATGCACTGAGTCAAAGACTGCAAGTTGCATATTCCAAAACCTATTTTTCTTTTCTTCCATAGTAATAGATCCTGTATTTGTTTTCATTTGTTGTGTAACAATTTATCACAAACTTAGCGGCTTAAAACAGCCCCCACTAACTAACTCACAGAGGCTGCCCAACCCAACTGACGTCTTGATTTTAGCTCCTAGATCTGCCTGGATTCCTTGCCTCAGAGCCCGCCCCTGCCCCCTATCTTCAAGCCAGCAATGACAGGTTGAAACTTTCTACTGCTGCTAATCTCTAACTTCCTCCATTTCTAACCTCTACACCCGATTTAGAGGTCAGGCCTACCTGGGTAATCTTCCTATCTTAAAGCTGATTAATTTGGAATACAACATAATCAGAGGAGTGGTATCATACTTGTAAGATCCACCCACACTCCAGCAGAGGAGATTATACAGGGTGGAGAGCCCTGGAGTATCTTAGATCTCTGTCCACCAGAGACCCCTACCTTTAAGCTTCACAGGTGAATCCCCAAATAAAGACTACACTTCCCAGTCTCCCTTACAGCTAGGTACAGCCATGTAGTTAAGTGCTGACCAAAGAAGTGCTGTAGAGCAGCTTCCCAGAAACCTCTTTAAAATACTACTGTTGTTGGGCACCTGGGTAGCTCAGTGGGTTAAGCCTCTGCTTTCAGCTTGGGTCATGATCTCAGGGTGCTGAGATCCAGGCCCACATCGGGCTCTCTGCTCAGCATGGAGCCTGCTTCCTGCTCTCTTTTTCTCTGCCTGCCTGTCTGCCTACTTGTGACCTCTCTCTCTGTCAAATAAATAAATAAAATATAAAAAAAAAAATACTACTGTTGCCCAATAGCTATCTGTCCCCTCTTGTTTTGATTCCTTCTTGCCAGCTGGAACATGTGATTTAATGTCCGGAACTTTTGCAGCAACTTGGACCATAAGAATAGGAGCCACATGCAAAGACAGTGGAGCAGTAGGACAAAATAACCTGGGTCTCCAGCCTTCTACAGACCTCTACCCAGTGGCCCGCTGTTAAATGTTAAACCACAGGCTCTCGGAAAGGCGAAACCCTAATTTGTAACCTTTGCCAGTTTCTGTGATATAAATACTCCACCCTGGCCAGTTTCAAGTTGTCACTATGACGTCCCTGAACTTGGAGTTGGGCCGAGATGCTAGCAGTGGGTTCTCAAAAGCTGGAACAAGCCACCCCCAGGCCACCCCTGGCTGGAGCTGCTCTGGGCTGCCCACCTCCAGCTTCAGTTTCGTCGGAGAAAAAGAACCTCCACCTTCTTCGAGGGGTTGTTACTTTAGGGTTTCTGTTGAACGCAAACAAACCCGACGCGAGGCTAATTTGCTCCGGTTTTCTCTCTCAAGCACTGAATTATTCTTGGCGCGGGTTTTTTTCTCTGTGTGGGTTGGGTCGGGACCGAAACAGAAGAGTGGGTTCTGGGGCAACAGGGTTTGCCTGGCGCGCGTCCCCAGCGGCGTTGCTCCATCCCAGCCGCGTCTCTGGAAGATTCACCCCAGCACTTCAGACAGTAGAGCCCGACCCACCTTACAAGCCGCAGAAGGACCCGGAAGAGTGATTGCCAGAGAAACAGCAATCGCCATGCTGACAGAGACTTCCGGCCGGCCCCGCGGTGGGAAACATTTGAAGCCAGGCGACAACGCCGGGAGTATGTGACGTGAACGCCCCTCCTCACAAAGCCGCCTCCAAGACCAGGGAAGTTCAAGACCCACAACAGAGCGGAAGAGACTTTAGGCAAAAGAAGCCTCAGCACAACCAGAAAACACCCACGCCCCTCTCTGAAGATGGAGCGGGAAAACACCAGAGCCCAAGCCTTTCCCCTCAGACTTGAGTAGCTCCGGACCCATGAATCTGCCACAGCGAAGGGGCTGGACCTTTACCCACCCGCCCGGCGCCCCCTGTCTGTTTACCGACATGTGTCCCTGCGGCGCCGGTGGCCCTGTGACAGGACCGCTTGACGTCCTTACCTGAACCTGGAACCCAGCAATGGCGCCGGGGTTCCCAACAAACACGTTCTCACCCACGGCTTCCTCTCCCTGCCTTCCGGGGGCTCTTCAAAATGTAACGTACAGGGGCGCCTGGGTGGCTCAGTTGTTTAGTGTCTGCCTTCAGCTCAGGTCGTGATCCCAGAGTCCTGGGATCCAGCTCCGCATTGGGCCCCCTGCTGGGCAGGAAGCCTGCTTCTCCCTCTGCCTCTCCCACTCTCCCTGCTTGTATTCCCTCTCTCGCTCTCTCGGTCAAATAAATAATTAAAATCTTTAAATATATATATATATACACACATATATATAATGTAAAGTTCAAGGTCCTTCTCCATCGCTTTATGTAAGAGCTGTCTGGGAGGAACGGCATTGACGACCTATGATCCACCTGGACTTCCTCATCAAACCCCTTCTGCGGGTGTGTCAGGTCATGGAAGGGGTCGGATCATCCAAGAATCAGCCAGATTTCCTCCAGGAGCCCTCTCTGGGGGCTTATCGCACTCACAGCCTAGGAAGAGTGGTCACAAGAAGTATGAGTCCCTGTTGTCTGCGGAGTATCTACCATATGTGAGAGCCTGTGGGAAATGTGTACATTTTCTCAGGGGATCTTGCTAGGAAATCAGTGAGGACCTGGTATCATTACCTGCACTCCACAATTAAGGACAGGGCCGAAGGCGGGGCTGAGGCCAGGTGGCCAGCTGTTTGCATTCAGGCAGCCCAAGCACAGAGCACAGACTTCTCAGAAGGGGGCCTTTGGCTGTGGGTTCCTGATCTTCCCAGAACGATGCTGCTGAGGTGGAGAGAGGATGTCTCAGACTGTGAGCACAAGGCTGACTTTCCCAGGAGGCACCCTGGGCTCAGTGTCCCAGGGCTTTTTGAGGCCAATAAAAATGTTTTACTTGTAATGACTTTTAATATCAAAAGAAAGACCTACATAATAATGATTCTATCCTGGATTATATTTGTCTGTACACGAACGTAATCAAAGATATAATTTTTAATATCTTCTATGGACAAGGAGGCACACGAAGGCAAAAGTGCCAAGAACCTATGTAAGTCATAAAGTGGGGTGCCTGGGTAGCCCAGTGGGTTAAGCCTCTGCCTTCAGCTCAAGTCATGATCTCAGGGTCCTGGGACTGAGCCTGGCATCGGGCTCGCTACTCAACAGAGAGCCTGCTTCCCCCTCTCTCTCTGCCTGCCTCTCTGCCTACTTGTGATCTCTGTCAAATAGATAAATAAAATCTTTTTTTAAAAAAGTCATAAAGTGACCCAGATTAAGATAGTAGAAGTAGATGGCATTGCTGTGGGCACCAACCAGATGGAAAAAAGGTCAGAATGTTCCTGCAGACCTGGGTGTTGTTGGTTCAAGAGAGTATGTTCGCAGTGAAAGTCTCAGAAGATTGTCAGAGTTTGGGCTATAGAATATTCCAGTAAGATAAAAATAAATAGGGTTAAAAATACTCCTTATCTGTTCTTTGTCCCGATTGGCTATTCAGATAAGAAAACTGAATAAATCAGAAGCCGTTATTATGATATCGACTATGCTAGAGCCCTGGCATTGGATCTGGGGTTTTCTCAATATTCTTAAGGTAGTTATGGAACAGGCCTCTGGTGACCTCTCTTTTCCCATGAGTGCCTCCACAAAACTAGAGATTTACCATGTCTGGTACTCGGAAACATAAGACAACCGTGTCAGATGGTTCCTAGGATGGGAACAGGGCTGCCCTGACTCCATTCAGCTTAATTGTTGGTTTTGTTCTAGAGAATCACCCTCCCACCCTGGGCACAGTCTTCCTGGGACTGTCCATCAAGGTGCCCTGCTCTGTCCTGGTGTGGGCATAGGACTCCAGCTGGACAGTCAGAATGTTCACTCCTTGAATTTCCATGTTGATCTGATGACATGGGTCCTGAAGTTAGAGTTCCTCTATCTCCTGGGTGGAGCCCTGAGGAGATTGTGCTTGAGTTCCCAATTCCCAGAGCTGCTGTAGATCCACAGTTTCTTTGATTCCTTTGTAAAGATTTTATTTATTTTTTTGACAGAGATCACAAGTAGGCGGAGAGGCAGGCAGAGAGAGAGGAGGAAGCAGGCTCCCTGCTGAGCAGAGAGCCCGATGCGGGGCTTGATCCCAGGGCCCTGAGACCATGACCTGAGCCAAAGGCAGAGGCTTTAACCCACTGAGCCACCCAGGTGCCCCTGATTCCTTTTTAAATACTGAGCTGAGGGAACCTGAGTGGCTCAGTCAGTTATTTGTCTGCCTTCAGCTGGGTCATGATCCCAGGGTCCTGGGATAAGCCCCACATCGGGCTCCCTGCTTACTGGGGAGCCTGCCTCTCCCTTTCCTGCTCCCCCTACTCATGCACGTTCTGTCAAATAAACAAATAAAATCTTTAAAAAAAATTTTTTAATATTGAACTGACCCATAACTTTTTAGTAATTTTCCTTCTTCTTCCTCTTCTTCTTTTCCTCTTTTTCTTCTTCCTCCTTCTCCTCATCTTCTTCCTTCTACTTTTCCTCCTTCTGTTCTTCTTTTTTCCTCTTCCCCCTTCCCCTCCCACTTTCTCCTCCTCCTACCCTTCCCCCTCCTCCTCCTCCTCCTCTTCTTCCTTCTTCTTTTTCCTTCTTCTTTCTTCTTCCTCCTCCCCCCTTCTTCTTCTCCTTCTTCTCCCTCTTCAATTAGCTAGAACCTGTACCTGGCACTTTAAAAAGAATTTTGATTGGTGGGTACCTTCCAGGTATTCAAGGGTGGCAGAAGTTATTCTATGTGGGACACTGGGCATTGATGGCACTAAATTCATGAACATCATGTAAACCTGCTAACTCATGCACTTAGCTAAGGAAGATACCTTGTTTGTCATTAAAAATAGAAATCAAAATTAATTCATTGAATAGAAATCAAAGCACAATTAACAGAAGGGGCCTAATCTATTCTGTTCTTTTAAATTTATGATTACTAAAAGATGCTCCCTGATGAGGAGGTGGGGAGCTGGGGAAAGATGCAACTCAAAGCAGACCTCCTTTCATGAACTGGGCCCCCTCTCCACGAATCACATTATGTAAAAAATAGTAACAATTAAAAGGTTTTAGAAGAAGACTCGGTATTTGTTACTGGTTGAATTGTGTTTCCCCCCAGAAAAAGATATTGAGGTCCTACCCCCAGGTACCAAAGAATGGAGCTTCTCTGGCAAGTAGAGTTGTTGCAGCTATAACTAGTTACAGTATGATCACACTTGAGTAGGGTGGGCTCCTAGTCTAGAGTGACTTCCTAAGGCAGCCATGAAAAATACAAGGAGAACACCACATGAGGATGACAGTAGAGACTGTATTAGTACAGCTACACACCAAGGAGCCCCATGTTGCCAGCAAACCCCTGAAGCTTGGAAGAGGGAAGGAAGAAATCCTCTACAGGTTTCAGAGGGAGCGCGGCCCTATTGAAACTTTGATTTTGGACTTCTAGGCTCAAACTGTCAGTAAGTTTTGGTTATTTTAAGCCATCCACTTTGTGATTATTTTGTTACAGAAGCCTAGGAAACTAACACAATACCCCCCTCTCCAGACTTTCAAGAAGACATTGCTTTAATGGCAGAAACTTTGTTAAAATAAGGCGAGCAGGCAAACATATACATACACACTAGACCATGAGAAAACCTCGAGCCCACACACCACTTGTATCATAGTGTCTCTTCTTAGATCCCTTGTCTTTCCACCCGGCACCACTGGTGACATCTACCAGGGCTAAAAGTGATGTGAGCAGTGCACTCTCTGTTCCATGGACTTCCTCATCCTTAGGAAGCCCTTCCCAGGCACCCGCCCCGGGGGGGAATCACACCACACCCAAGAAACTGGCCTTCTGTCACTGAGTCAAACACTTTCCAGCAACAATACCTGTCTAGTGTTCTACTTCTCTTTCCATCTAGTATTCAACTCAAATTTGTGGCATTCAATTCAGATTTTACAAAGTCACTTCTCTAAGTGACAATACTATCACTCAAGCCCTGATATTGATTCCATTCACAAGAAGATAACAAAGTGATGGGGCTTGATTCCCATTTTCCTGCAGTGCTCTAGGGTTCCTAAGCACCGGCATCACTACTGTTTGAGGGTAAATTTCCCTTCCAGCCCCTACCAGAAGCTAAAACTTCTCCCACCTGTTTGATGAGTTATGTACATTGGAAGAAGAGAAAAGTACACTGCAAGGTATTTCATATATATATATATTTTTCATATATATGAAAAATATATATATATGAAATGATAGTATATGAAATACATATATCAAATAGATATATGAAATTCATATATATATATATGAAATGATAGTGTCTTTTAAAATTAACATATATTATTTGTTTCAGGGGTACAGGTCTGTGATTCATCAGTCTTACACAATTCACAGTGCTCACCATAGCATATACCCTCCCCAAAGTCCATCACCCAGCCACTCCATCCCTCCCACCCCCCTCCACTCCAGCAACCCTCAGTTTATTTCTTGAGATTTAGAGTCTTTTATGGTTTGTCTCCCTCTCTGGTTTCATCTTGTTTCATTTTTTCCTCTCTTTCCCTATGATCCTCTGCCTTGTTTCTCAAATTCACATATCAGTGAGATCATATGATAATTGTCTTTCTCTGATTGACTTATTTTGCTTAGCATAATACCCTCTAGTTCCACCCATGTCGTTGCAAATGGCAATATTTTTATGGCTGCATAGTATTCCATTGTATATATAAACCACATCTCCTTTATCCATTCATCTGTTGATGGACATCTAGGTTCTTTCCATTGTTTGACTATTACGGACATTGCTGCTATAGACACTGGGGAGCCTGTGCCCCTTCAGATCACCGCATTTGTATCTTTGGGGTACATACCCAGTAGTGCAATTGCTGGGTTGTAGGGTAGCTCTATTTTCAACGTTTTGAGGAGCCTCCATAATGTTTTCCAGAGTGGCTGCACCAGCTTACTGCAAGGTATTTCTAACAAAAGTTGTTGATCAAAAAAAAAAAAAAACCCACTAAATTAATTCCTCTAAGGAAATTTTATAGCTGGATATACCAAAACCTACATTTCTTCTTAGAAAACCCAACTAGGCTTCAAGACCTTCCAAATTCAACAAAGATGTTAAGCATCTGCTGTCCAAGACTTTGCTGTATTCCCTGATTTAGGATTATAAAGAATGAATACAACACTGTATCATCAACAGGACAGGAATAAGAAACACACATAAGAACTATCATGTAATTGTCATAAGGAATTATCTTTCGTAACACCATGGAGCCGGTACTTAGCTCACTTCACTAAGACTCACAGCTTAGATTCACAGCTTATTCAAGGCCAGCTGCAAGGTCTCACTGCAATACGGCCATAAAGTGTTGGCCCAAAGCTGTCATATCATAAACTACACAGTCTCAAAGTCTGCTTTAAGATCATCTAGCCCAGGCCTGGAAACCTGATGTCCTCCTTCTGAGACATGGCTCAGACTCAAGGTGATGTCCCTTCCTCACGGCAATAAGCATAACAAGCTTAGCTCTGCTCGAGCAACAGGTTGTTCACATGGTCTTTTCTGGATACAATATCCCGATATCCCTTTCGATATCTCTTTCTTCTAGCAAGAGGAATCCCTCTTATCTGGTATTCATTCATCCCATGTGGTTGAGCCTGGAGCTTTCCCTCCAAGCCCCCCAGCCACAGCAGTTACCCTAGGGATGGACACATGACCTCAGCTGGTCCCATCAAAGTCTTGATAAAGAGTTTTGTCCTTGGGATGGAATGTTCCAACTATGTAACACTGAAATACAGGACCAGCTAAATAAAGATGAGGGGTGGAATAGGCAGGATTCCCCATCATTATCCTTATGAGAGAAGCAAGGTAACTGATGATACTGCTCTATCTTGGGACTCAAACCCTTCAAGCCAGTTCTTTGGGAGACATGACAGAAACACCTCAGGATCTTGGAATTTGTTGGCTGCCTCTTAATGGCTTCAGTAAGGTATTTTAAGAAGGGCAGAAGATGCTGACTGTGCTAACCCATTTCAAGGTATAAAGAAAATAGCCAACAGCTCTGATAGTCATAACAGCTCATGTCCATTGAGTGCTTCACCTGGATTTCCTCATTCAATGGTCACAATAATTCCACAGGGTGGAGACAGTGGTCATCCCTACTTTACAGTAAAAAAACCCTGAGGCCCAGGGAGATGCAGTTACCTAACCAAGGCTATACAGCTAGAAAGTGGCAGAACTGGGAAGCAGACTCAGCCAACCTTGCTCTGGAGCCCAGGCTTTTCCCTTTTCTGCCTGCAGCCAGCAATAGCAGAAGGTCAGATAATGTGTGCCTTGCAGAAGAGCCAGAACTTCTGCTCCCATCAAAGATGCATGAACAAACAGGAAAACAGAGCAGGACTGGGCCTTCAGAGCAGGCAAAGAAACAGAGTGGGAATTCATGCCCAGAACGCTTCCCAAACACCTCCTGCCACACAGAAGCAAGCATTTCTACAAAAGCAGCATTCCCTGGTATGCACCCCAGCAAGGGCAGACCCCTATTGTAGATTTTCCCAAAGCTGAGGAAGACACTGGAGCCATTAAGCTAGGGGTAAAGAGTATGGACAGGAATACAGATATCACAAAGATGAGCTTCAAGTCTAAAAACCCAGGCCCTACTAAATCTGGGCCTTTAACCTACAGGGTTGCCAGAGATCAAATCCACCATGCTCTAGCCGAGTTCTTAAAGGAGTTTTATTGCCAAGAAAATGTTACTGGCCTGCGAACATATAATCCCCCAACCTCTACAGAAATTCTCAGGTTCTCTCCACACACCGTCTGTCCAATAACCGTTTCAATGGGAAGAGAGCTACTGCATAGCCACAGCACCCAGGCAGGCCCATGGAACATCCAGCTGCAAGGCAGGAACAAGGGTTCCCAGATTAGCTGACCAGGAACCCACACCATCTTTGGAGCAGGTAGCCTTTGCTAGCCCTTACCTGCAGGAAGAAGTATACAATTTGCACCAGTGACTGCAGTTTTTCCTTCTCCCTTTTCCCAAATAGCAATGTGTGACTTGTAGTGTCTCAGGTTCCTTGATTGCAATGTAGTATCATACTTGTATTTACCACATGGGATTGTTGTGAGGATGAAATCAATTCAATTTTAAAAATGCTCAGAGTTCCTTACATAGAGTAGGAGCTCAATTTGTGTTGGGTGTGGTTGTTTTTGTGCGTCTTGGGTATGTAGGAAATAATTTGAATTATTCATGATAGATTGTCAGAACTGAGTGGTCACCCAGGGACATTCACAACGGACATCCCCTGACAACCCTGGACTGGGATGCAATAAGCTGTGATGTCACCTTTGGATGCAGTGGTTAGATCTGATTTTTTACTGTAAAAGTGGGTATGTCAAGTTTCTTATGAGGTAGCAGTGTTATTTTAAGTCGGATCATTCTTAAAATTGTACATATAAGGGGGAATGTATGGGCAGGTGGGTTCCTGCACATGGGGCAATCAAAGGATGAAAGGGAATGGACATCCGTGGGATGTCATATAGTAACTGAACCCCATTTTATGATGCTGCCCCCTCTAGGAACCCCCCAAACCTCAAAAGCAAGGGGTTGTAGGGCATTTGGGTGGCTCAGTTGGTTTAGCCTCCTACTCAGGTTTGGCTCAGGTTGTGATCTCAGGGTTGTGAGATCGGGCCCTACATCAGGCTCTGCGCTCAGCGGAGAGTCTTCTTGGGCTTCTCTCTCCTCTGTCCCTCTCCTCCCCCTTCCCTGCTCTCTCCAATAAATACATCTTAAAAAAAAAGAAAAGGCAAGGAGTTGTGTGTTTCAGTTTTCCTGGAGTGAGGGGTGTTTAAAGGAAATAGGAAACATTAGAAAACGGTGGAACAGATTGTGGTGGGCTGTAACTGATGAACAGTGGGATTGAGACTTCAGAATTCTAAGGCTTCAGAGATCCTCCTCCCAGATCCCTCTTCTCCAAACACTAAAGCCTCTGGCAACCTTTGCTACCCCATTTGGCCCATCTTCCTACAGGACTACCTCCTCTCTAGCTGGTCCCTCTGTGCTAGTCTAGCCTTCCCTGTGGGTCAGGAGCCCCCACCTGAGGGACCCATGTCCTCTCTGCTCCGCACAGCCTCAACCACAAAGCTGGTACACAGTACCTAATGGACAACAAATTAGATTGCTAAAATTTTGAACTATTTTATTTGAAGAGATTTTCTTCTACGGTTCTAATTATAAACACAGAACAAATGCTATTTGAGTGAGAGCATCATAGGCATCATTGTATTTGAACGAATCATATCATAATGTTTACATTTTAAGCCATATTTGAAGACACAATACAATCTTTTTAACAAAGTGTCAGTCATAACAAAACATAATTGTTCATTCTACAGATTATCCACTCTTCTAAAATAACCACTAGAAATGAAAACATTGTAGAGACATCTAAAGAACCCCATTAAGATTTTTCTTAGAAAAATGACACAATAATGCAAATTACATTTTCCTTTTCTTTACTAGGAACAAACTGTGACATCCATTTGAGAAAGCAGCAGCCAACCCTACCAAAGTCATCTAGCGGCCTTTTATTCCTCAAAATTCATTTAATGTGTCCTAGAGGAATGATAAAAATGGTTATGTCAAGTGCAGAAGTTAGCATTATGTCCATTGGTATGTATTTTATACCGTGTTCCTAAATTAACATAAGAGAATGAAAAACAGCAAATATTCTTACATGAATGAAACATAAGGACAGAAAACCACCCTTTGTTAAGTGATCACACAGGTAACACAACCGACTTTCCGTCAGGACCAGTGTCTTAATGACCATTTAGTAATGCTTTTTATGGAAGTGTTTTAAAGGCATAGGTACAAACACACATGTGAAGAGCTCCCCTCTCCCCCAATACTCACTTCCCTGACTTTGCTCCCCCTTCTCAAGGGATTGAGCTGTTGAGCCCTTAGCCACATAAGCTGTGTGCCTAGTAATTATCTTTAAAGCAGATCACATATCATTTCTTTTTTTGAAAAATGAAATACAGAGAAGGCCTATGAAAGATAGTAAGAAAAAAAGCATACCCTTAGAACAGAAACTTAGGTTGTGATGTTCAAATTTAGAGAAAAGCTGGTTCATAAGAACTGTTAGATCATGAAGCAGTGGATAGACAAGAGGCAGCCAGGCCTACAGAGCCCCAGTATGCCTGACAAAGGTGGGCATCTTAGAGGACATGGGTTATAATGATATGGCAAACATTTTCACAAGGCTATAGGCTCTCCAGGTCAGGGGACGTGACTCATTTATGTCTATATCCCTAGCTCTTAATATTGTCCTGCACACAACAGACTTTCAGTAAGTATTTCTGGGAACCAGGGAATGGAGCTGAATCAGCTCAATGCTTTCAAAGCCTTTCCGGAGGGTGGGGGTGCCTGGGTGGCTCAGTGGGTTAAGCCTCTGCCTTCGGCTCAGGTCATGATCTCAGGGTCCTGGGATCGAGCCCTACATCAGGCTGTCTGCTCAGCAGGGAGCCTGCTCTCTGCCTGCCTCTCTGCCTACTTGTGATCCCTCTGTCAAATAAATAAATAAAATAAAATTTTAAGAAAGCCATTCTGGGTAGTATCTACTCACTATTTCATTCACTCCTCTGTCTAAGGCAGGATGAGAAAGAGACTTCATTCATCTCACTCTGATGGCTAAGCAATGGATGCCAGGCAGCTCTGATGACATGGACTGTGAGACCAATTCCTGGTACAGAGGAAGGGAGTGCCACTGATTCATGATGCCATCCATCATCAGAGGACGGTGGCACAGAGGTTATATATTCCCCAGCCCTGGTTAAGGAAAAGGCATCCAACAACTCACCCATATTCCCTTTCTCTCACTAAGCTGCGTCACGAGTGCTCTGCATTAAGCCACTGCTCATTAGATGCTTGCTGATCAAGAAGGCTAAGGCCTTTCCACTCGATTTACCTATGCAGCCAAACAGGTAGGGTCATGACTTTACCTGGAAATCTGAAAACATGGCATCCACAATGCTCATTAAGTAATTCTTTACTGAAAGAAAACAAGTATTTCCTTCTAATTCCCTTTGGAGAGAAAGAGCTTTGTCCATCTCAGTACAACTTTAACTGACATCTAAGGCGTTTGGAATTACTTGGGATTTTGGTTCAAGAAAACATGGCCGAGCTCAATTCTCTTTGGTATTCATGCTTAATCTTAATCTGTTTGTTTCTTAATAGAATCCAAAACCTTCTCAGTACTTCATTGTTATGACTTAACCCACACTGTTGAAATAATCAACTCCTACCCTTTCATCAGAAAAACTTTCAAGGATGCTAACGGGAGAGTCCTCTGAAACCAAGAGTGTAAAGAAGAAAGCCAGAAAGAATGACAGGGAGAACCAACCTCCCTCTGCCACCCAGACCATTCTTCATAAAACAGGTTTCTTCTGGCGAGGTGGCTCCCACTAGCAGGGATCCTCCCGCTAACTCTCCTCCCCACCATGGGAGGTTGGCACCCCTCAGAAGCATGTCAGAAAAGAAGGATGAAGCACTTAGAGAAAGGAAAGAAACAGAAGAATATTATCAAGGAGTACTACACTGTACACCTGAAACTAATATAACACTGTATGTTAACTATACTAGAATTAAAATAAACACTTAATTAAAAAAAAAAAAAAAAAAAGCAAAGTCCTGGGGGATGACAGGAGCTTTTCAAAACAACATTTCCTCATCATCCGTAGAGTCTTCACTACAACATTGGCACCAATGTGAGAACAGAGCTAAATTAAAATTATCCTCAAAATGCCAACATAGCTGATGTGCACAGCAGGAAGGATAATAACCCAAATCCACAGATGAGTTCCTACTGCACATTCCTCTTCACCCAAGTACGGCTGGCAGTCCAGAGTGACAAAAACATTGTTAGACGTCTGGGTATTTTAGAGCAATAATATGCCAGGACGTGCATGCACACACACACACACACATACACACACACATAATATGCACATGTACACACACACATCAAACCCAGTTTATAAAAAGAGCTTTGTGGATCAGAGTATGCCTTCACTTGGTCCAAGAATCTAATTGTTGGCATGAGGAAAACAGACCCCAAGAATGTAACCAGGAAGAGAACTGGTTGGCAGCAATAACATTACATTTAAATTGATATGGTTATTTACAAGCTAAGGTCTAATTGTCCAGAACTAATTCAACTGGCTAGACTCTTCGGAATATACAAGGTGAAGCTTTAAAAAAGTTAAGATCTGTAGCAACAAAAGTTAACACTATCTAAAATAAATTAGAATTTTAAATATATGCAATGAAATTATAGGTCACTGGAAATTCAATTCCATAATGAATATAAATTAATATAAAACTATTATTAAAGTACCATCCTTAAGAAGATTTCAGTTCAGAGTTTAAAAAAAAAAAGGCTGAGTATTTGAGAATAAATGGGTATGGCTTAGAAACCCTTAAGTAATGTAAGTAGAGTACCGATATAATTATTTGGTGACAAGATCCAAGAGCTGTTCCCAGGTCCACAATAAAGGCTTGCCTCAATTTACTTAATAGAAGTATTCCTAAAACGTTGTGCAAATAGAATTTTTACAACCAGACCTTGATTTTCACTCTGCTCGCAGGCCATGGTTGTCAAGAAACCCTGTAGTGACCTTGTGAGAACCTGGGGAGCTCTGCCAAAGTGACCAGCCCCCTGCACCACGTCCATGGGGCGAATACCTATCCGAGGCACTGGGTAACCTCGCAGAACACACAGATTTGCCACGACAGTTTTTTGTTTTTCTGTGGGACGTTCTTAAAGTGAGGTGCACTGTAATTGGAATGTTAGAGCAGAAGGATGGACTTTGGCTCCCAGCTTCACCATCCTATTACAAAAGATCAGAGAAGCTCAGAAAGAATAACATTTCTATAATTATATATATATATTTTAAAGGGATGGAGCTATGACTGGCAGAAACTTTATATTCGTGTTAGCTGACTTACTGACAACTGCTGGAGCTGGGCTCCATCTGACTCAATGACCAAGGCAAGCGGAGCACCTTCCCAAAATTCAGAGATACCACCAGAGGCCATTCCTCTTCCACAAGAGTTTCTTCCTTCTCCAGCAGCAAAGTCCTACAGCTATCCTCACCCTCCCTCATAAAAGCAAAGAATGAATTAAAAGGCTAAGGTTAATTTAGAAAGATGCCTGATCTAAAGATGATAAACTTATCTTTCTTATCTTAAAAACAGAACTAAGTCAAAGACATTCATCCAAAGTAACTCTTAAAGGCAATTTTCTTTTCTTATTTGGTCTTCCCTTCCCATTTAAATTTAAGACTTGATTAAAAAAAATAATTATATATATATATATCCATCCTCCTAAACAATATATCCTCTTTTTAAACAATACAGAATGCCTAGCAATGCAAATTATCTGACCACATAAATTTGCAATCTGCCACCTAAATGAAATAAGAGGTTACACCTGTCTATTCAGTACACATAATTGCAAAAGAAGTTTGGAAAAATAGCTGAGAAGGTTTATAAGAAAGGTTCTGGGAGGACTAGAAGCTTGTAAGGACTCACTCTAGGGCTCCATCATTGTAAGTTTCCTGGAAAGTAGTGTACAAATAAAATAAACACAGAACCCTATTTTTAAACCACCGGAAGTATATGTGGGTATGAATAGGGGAGAAAAGGGGTGAATGACAGTGTTAAAATAAATGTATCTCAAGTAAACAAAAAATCTCTCACTTAAGGTATTAATGATATTTCAAGTGACCTAAATAAAACGGATTTTAAAATGATCTTTACCATTCACGTCAACTATTGACTTTGGTCCTTTACTAAAGCAGACACAATGAATCTTCTTTTTGTTGATCAGTTTCAGTCACTGGCCCAAGGGTACCATATCTGATGAAAATAGTATCATGGATTTGCTCCCATCATTTAAAAATCAATAATTAAAAAAATAACAAAGTTGGTCTCTTTTCTCCACAAGTTTTCAAGTAATTAGTTCAAGTAAGCTTATTTACAGCTATTGTACATGTGACCTACTTTAACTCACTTTTTCCCTTTAGAAATCAGCCTCCCTGGAAATAGGACACTACTTTTTTTTTTTCTTTTTCTGCCTTGAACCAGGTTTCTTTTAAATCCTAAGTCGGTTCAGTCATGTTTCCGCTTTATTGGGCAGATAAAGAGAGGAAACAAGCAAGTTGTGTCCAAAGGCCGGGAAACGCCTGAATGCTTCCCAACTATCTGAGAAGATGTTGTACTTGAGAAAAACGCGATGTTCCAAGCTGGTGGACAGGGTCACGTCTCTGCTCATGATGTAGATGCCGTCGTTGTGGAGTGCACAAGTCAAGTTAAGCCCCGATTTGGACGTGTTCTCCTTGAGGTAGAGCCACTGCCGCGTGACGGTGTTGTAGGACTGCACCGTGAGCATGTCCTCGCTCTGGCTGCTCCTCCGGTTGGGCCCCAGTTCATGCAGACAGCCGCCCACGATGTAGATGGTCTCCTCAACAGACACCATCTGCTGCTTGCGAATGTGGACATCACAGGTTTCAAACAGTGTCCAGATGTCGGCCGAGGGGCAATACTGCAAAATGTTCATGTTGCGGTCTGAAAGGAAGAAAGAAGCCAAATGAGGACACGGCTGTGAGGAGCACCACTGCCCGTGCAAACTGTGATAACATCTGCCATCGCTAAAACATCTCCAGAGAAGCAGAGGTTGGGACAAGAGTAATGGCTGGGAGGTCAGCTGTTTAAAACCATCCCCCTTATCCGCATCCGGCGTTTCCCCTCCCTGGGAGGCTCTCGGAATCAAGAGGGCCAGGACACAGCCTGCTGTGACTGGAGCATTTTAGAACCACCAGTCCAATGTAAAAAGAATCAGAGGCTTGGAACTCTCCTCAGTCGCTACAGAATTACTGATGTCTTAATACAGGTGACATGCGGGGCCCCAAGGGATCTACTCTTGA
This sequence comes from Taxidea taxus jeffersonii, assembly GCA_003697995.1. Classification (NCBI taxonomy): domain Eukaryota; kingdom Metazoa; phylum Chordata; class Mammalia; order Carnivora; family Mustelidae; genus Taxidea; species Taxidea taxus. The sequence continues at coordinate 13,862 of RCUC01138096.1, read as the reverse complement.
CAAGAGACTCTACTAAATAAGACAAGTGAGCCAAGCAAGATCTTTAGGAGTTAGTCTAAAGGAAATAACACACAACTGCAAGTCAGGAGAAACCCCAGAAATTTGCACTGTAGCCTTCAAGCCATAGAATTCACTTGGCAATTTGATGTCCCCACTATAACAGCAGAGACATACTCACAAAGGCCCTTCCCTCTCCCTGAAGCCTGCTTCCCAAGGGTGGCTGGTTCTTGTGTGGATAAAATCAGGCAGATCAAAGGCTATTCTAACATTATCTTAAATTCACAGCTGCTTTAAGGAAAAATACTGCCTACTCTCTTTTTGAAAAATGCTTGTGAAATTTAAAATAACTAGTTTCATTTTTCTTTTTTTAATTGTTCTTTTTTATCCTCTTCTCTTCTAGGAAAGAATAAGTGGCATATTTTAGCCTCAGCAGAAGAAAAAATGCTCTGAGTTATCAGAAAGAATGAACTTTCTCTTTGTTGTTGTTGTTTAAACAAACAACAAAATCCATCAGTGTAAGAGACAACTCAGCTTGGGAAGAGACGGGGAACTAAAGAGTACAACACTTCCTCCTGACACAGAGGGACCCACCCCCCAGTTAGCAAGAATGAAGGAGCTCCACCCCCACCTCTGGTATCAAGTCGAGGGCATCTTAAGAGGGCACAGAAAGAACAGAAAGGAGACCGAGCCCTGTGTGTGCACATGTTCCCCTACCTGTAGAAATTTCAGAATTGCTACAGCTTTAGGACACGGTCCCTCTCTTTTCCACCCACACTAATACCTCCTTGTATTTCTTTTTATTGTGGGTATTGTGAAGAAACTCATTCCAGAGACAGTTCAAGGGAGTTTGGTTCCAATCTATCAAAACTGCTCCTTAGTAATCCCGCTTCCCACCGCATGAATAAAGGGCTTATTTCTCAGTTCCAGGTCTGAAGGTCTTCCCAGGTCTTCTGTAAATGTTTTCTCTCCTCACCCAACAAGGGTTCAGACCATGATGAGGTGGTTTGAGTTAGTGGAATAACCTTTTTGGTTTTATATTGAGAGGTGATTCTGAACTTCAGCAAATCACCCTTCTTCCCTTGAGTGGTTACTATTGCTCTCTGCGGGGTTTCCTTTAAGTTCCTCAATGCCTGCTATGGAATCAATATAATCAAACTGTCATAAAAATTGTGAACTATTACTTCCTAAATTTTAAAAGTCTACTTAACTTAAGAAGTCAGCCAGCCAAGCGCCCAACTTTGAGCCCTGCATTTTGTTTTATGATAATTATGATTCCTTATTTTAAATCCAGGTAACTATAAGGAAGTGCTGGGAAGATCCCACACAGAAGAGGAGGGGTGTTTCAGAGTACAAGGAACTGTCCCTCCCTCTCATCTTAGAAAACCCGTTTTCAACCCTTACACAAACATTTATCCATCCACATCACCCAACCATCCCCCATCACAGGTATTTGGCTAGGGGAATCCAGGACAGGAATCACCATGGGTGGCCCGAGTGAAGAAGGTACATTAGTAGTGGCTTGAGAAACTAGAAAACACACAAACAAGGGTTTTCCAGGTCAAATCTAAAGAACATTTGCTCAGCCAGGGTCATGGAAAAACTAGGAAATCTACCAGCAGAGTACTCTTGGGTTACAGTGCTGCCTGTCAGTGCTTCCCAGCTCCTGGTCACAAGATATGTGCGCATTATGTCAGCCCACAGGGTGCATTCTGGGTTACAAAATCTAGGGAGGAATCAGAATTCTTAGAAATATTCAAAAGCAAATGACTGTATTTACTTTCCTAAGAGAAGAGACACACAGACACACACAGGTACATATGCACACACAGGAATTCTCTGACGGCTATGGTTTCATTAAGCACATGAAGTTGACCACTGTACCCAAACACCAATGTGGAATGTAAAAGAAATGGCTGTTAGGTCTCTCTCTCTCTCTCTCTCTTTTTTTTTTTCAATTATTTGTTACCAAAAAAAGCTGGCAATTATCTTATCTTTAGTGGAAAGTCATAAGGGAGGGGCCACTGGGACTAGCTCCACAGGGATGAAAACTTGAAGGCATAAAAAAAAAAAAAAAACTCACTGCTTTCCATGCATTCCTCTTGGTCACTGCCTCTCCTCAGATGCATAAACACAGCACCTGCACTGAGTTCAACAGTAGCCCCCTAAAAGATATGTGCTATTGCTGTCAAATAAATAAATAAAATATTTTTAAAAAAATAAAAAATAAATAAATTTCTTTGGCCAAGAGGTAACTCGGACACAAGTGGGGGAGAGAGATTAAAGGCAAGACACACTTCTACCTGGTGGGCCACCACTGCCTCTTAACACAACCAAGTTTATCACGATCATGTGAGATGCTATCTACCGAGAACAGCAGTATAAAACCTACTGGAGAAACTTATTTCCAAATCATTAATGCCAAATGCCCACCAAAAACAGTACAGCTTAATAAATAGCACAACCACCTCCCACCTCTGGTCAGGAAAAAATTCTCTTATATTCATGTCTCTTGTAATCCCTCCTACACTATGTGAACAACAGCCTTGAGCTGAGCTTCTGGAAAAACTGTCGGATATGTTTGTGCTCAAGAAGGAAGAAAGTGAAAACACAGATCCGCAAGGATGTTCTGGCCCTAAATTCCATAGTGTTAAATGTGTTTGGGAGAAGGATGGCACTTACCCAGTCCAGTCACAAGACAGCCAGTCACAAGGCTAGATTTCCAGAGCAGAAAGAAAATACATATTCTCTTCATCACATCCTCTACCCCATTCAATTTTCATGCTCACACAAAGGCATCACAGGTCCCTTCTGTCCAAAGTACCCTTGTAATACTCAACTCTCTTCCTCCCAGATATGCAAATATCCAGTATATAATGTATGAAATTACAATATGTACACCAAAGCGTTTCCCCAGGCTGCCCAAGCTCACTTACAAGAGGATCACTTACTTGGCCCCTTCACTTACCTCTGGTTGTATATCCTCCAATGACATAAATTTTTCCCTTACACTCGCACGCAGAGAACTCGGCCAGAGGATTTGGTAAGGGTGCCACAAAATTCCAGGCATCCTGCTCGGGATTGTAACACTCAACATTAGAAACGGCCTGCCCACCAATGGCGTAGAGTTTTGAATTAACAGCCACAAGTTTGAAGTTAGACCTGAAAGAGAGATACAAAGGCCCAGAGTGTCAGTTTTCTTGACCATTAAGAAGGCAATGGCATGAACTACTAAAGCAGACTGAGGATGTGCTGGATATCTAAAGAAAATTAGCTCTCCAAGTTGGAGCTTGGCCATTCTGCCTGGGGACAGAGGAATGACAAAATGACACCTCAAATTTCACTCCTACCTCAGAATTCACAAGAATGAAGCATTTTTCAAATTTTAGCAATTAGAGATAAGCAATTCAATATAACCAAGAGTAGTCTTGCTTAGCCTTATGCCAAGAACCAAAGATATTTTGTATACAGTAGGCTTAATATTTCTTTCAATGACAGGAGCAAGTGTTAAGGGAAGAACGCATAAACACCTCCCTCCCTTGTCTCTCTACTCAGCATGTTTCCAATTCTTCCTCCCCAGTGAGGAGGCTCCATGTTAGGTACACACTAGTACCTCCTATGGTGCATATGCTAAGGGTGGGTGCTAGAGGGTGGTTCAAAGACCCTTTTACCACAAGTGCACCCAGCAGACCTCTCGCCCCCCCGCCACCGCTCTGTACGAGGGCATCTTATATACTGTTTCACAACACAATACATAGGGCTACATAAGCACTGAACTAAACATATTTTGATACAGCACCCTTATGGGGCTTCCATATGCTAACTCAACAAATACTTAAATCAACAAATGCTCACTTATCATAACAGATAATAATTTTAGGGGTGCCTGGGTGGCTCAGCTGGTTGAGCGTCTGCCTTTGGCTCACATCATGATTCCAGGGCTCTGGGATGGAGCCCTGTGTCAGGCTCCCTGCTCAGCTCTCTCTCACTATCTGTCTCTCTCAAATAAATAAAAGAATTTTAAAAGGAGAAGACACTAGTTTTAAGCCCCATATTCAGTAATACAATCAAATACTGCTCATCAGCTTCAGATGCTAGATAAAAGTCTTGCAACTTCAATTTTTGAATTGAAAAGAAAGAACTAATTTGTTCCAGTGTAGTGCACAGAAATCAATGACTCCTCGAAGGCCAGATGGGATACACATCTGGGCCAGTCTCCCTGATCGGCGCAGCGGCCTCAGGTTTACAGGAGTGTGAGCAGAGCACGATGTGACAGAAAGACTTGAAGCAGCTCTCTTACCCTAGCCCAAACATCCCAATTCACTATTGCTGGCATGCAGATAATACCCATCACAGTATGGTCAAGACATTACAGGCAGCAGTTTCTCAGGGAATACCACACTGAGATAAGACACTATCATTATCATTTCTTAATTTTCTAGTGTTTGAAATAAAGAAAGTAGACCACGTAAATTTAGAGATCACATCTACCACCAATATAGCAATGTCTTCAAAATTAACAATATCCTAAGAAAGAACGGGGGTAGAGGCCACATATGAAAAACCCAGGTAAGACGGTAGATGAGGAAGAAACAGGGAACAAGTTGCCCATGTGTGATCTCCTAGCAGGTGTCCAATCAACACCGATGCACCGTGACATAGGACATGCGGGTAACAGCCACCTACAACTACTAAAACAGTAAGAGGTTTCCAAAGGTGCCTGCAACGTGTCTGTTTAAACGAGTCTTTGTTTTGTTTTTCAAATCAGAAAGTGAGCAGAGTACTCCTCAGCAAGAACCTCACATTGTCCATTACACCTAGCCGGCCAGTCACATTTCATGCCAACAGACTTCACTGGGGTGGCAGTCGCTGGGGAGTCTCTACTTCATGTTCCTTACTTTTCCTGCTGCCAATGGTCCTTAAAATCTGACCATGATGCCCTCTCTGTGTCTGCAGAGTTGGGGAACCAAAGGAAATAAAGCTTGCAAATCAGGACTAAATTTTACCAGCCTGCAATTTGTTTTTGCTCCCCAAAGGTACACAGATAGTAAATTTTCTAAGATCAAAATGGCTTTTAATATTCATCCAGCTGTCCTAAGTAAACATGTAAGGGCTGAATGAATAAGCAGTTAAAAGTAAACAATTCCATCTCTCCAGACCCAGCATGCTCAAATTCACTTGAAGAGAAGACACTTTTCAATATTGAGTTGAAGATGAAATTGCCACCCCAACGCAGACCACTTAGTGAAGAGGCATCCAGCTGAGGATTCTGACCCCAGGCTTACACAGGGAAATCTCAGCTCCACTACCCAACAGCTATGTGACCTTGGACAAGTCACTGAATCTCATTTTATCTGATCCTCAGTTTCCCCATCTGTGAAGTGGAGAAAGGAACATATAACACACAGTAAGAGTTGAAAAGGGGAACACCTGCAGAAAGAGGTCACAAGAGGGAATGTCATAAGGCTAAATTTCTTAACTCTGAGAGGGTCTCTTTGTCATTTGTTAACCGCAACAGTCACCGGCTGGAATGTATTCTGGAATTACATACAAAGTGTTCTCTCATCCATAAGTTCTCATCATGAAGCACCTCATTTCCTACTCTCTGAACGTAACTCTTTCACTTTTCACCTCCTGAATGGTGAAAGTATGAATCCAAGCTATAAATTTTTTTAAAAAATTGTCATCTCTAGTGTTTTCTTAATATTGATCCCTGACATACTACCCTCAGGGGGTAAAAAGAATAATTTTTAAACCAAATAATGATGTGTTGTAGCTACATCCTTGACTGACTTGCAGTAAATAGAAATAAAGGTAAAAAAAATGCTGATTTAATTACTACTTTACTTCAAGGAAATAAAGAGCTCAGCAAATCCTTAAAAACTAAGTGACATGAAACACACTGAACCCTGGTACACAGATCAACGGTAGCTGTATACAGCTGTAGGGCAGCCGGTGACACAGAGGTGTGAGCGGCTTCGAGTGCTGGCCCTGTAACTGTGCAAGCTTATGAAACTCATCCTCGGTTTCCCCTTGGGGAGATGGAGCCAATACTACTACTACTCCCAAAGAGATGCTGTGAGCGGAGCGTAAAATAGGAAGTGACGTCTAAAACAGTGTCTACAACATGCGGCCCGGAGTCAAAGCTCAAGAAATAGGAACCATTGTTAGGGCTTGCTACATAGAAAAGTTTGTTGCCATTGGAGTAAACATCAGAGAGAAATGGCAAGATCTTTTCTCAACCACTCAGAAAAGACTTACAGAGTTTGTGGAGCACTCAAGTCCTTGTGTCCCCCCTCCTCCTTCTGATACCTACCTTCTGCCAATTCCCTACGGATTAACCTCCCCTGGGGACAGCAGGTCGCTACCTACTAGGTGTCTGGAAAGACTGAAAGACTGGAGCACACGAAGCAACTACTGGACAAAATCACAATGGGGGCGGGGGGGATGAACAGACACATACTTTTCTTTCCTTCCCACTATTCTCGGGCTCTGCTGCAACCAGAAAGGAGACCAGAAATGCCCTAAAATACTAACCTTTAGCCCAGTGAAAAAGGGAACAGCTAAGGCTGACTGACAGTAATTCCATCTCAGCCAGGAAACTTGTTTAACTCTCTCCCAGCTTTGTATTCACACACAGAACAACTGCAGAGCAAAAGTGCAGGGCAATCAGAGAGACCAGAGACGTTAGAGACGGAGAAATGGACGACCAGGACTGCTGCAACAGTGGCCAGTTCCTGCAAGTTATCACCAATGGAAGTGAGGAGGGAGGGCAAGCAATGCTGTGGGTACACAGGCTTTCACATGGATGTCCTGACAACTCCTGAGATCAAACCCACATGCAGACCACTGGGCAGTGTGGCATCCCTGGACTTCAAAGCAGCCTCTCTGCTCTGCTGTGTGCTCACACTGCCATTTTCAAGTGCGCAGGCACAACACTAACATCTCTTTCTTCCTTTTTGGGGGAGGGTGGGGGGTGGAGAGGAAGCACTACTGGTCACATGCACCATTTTCTCCAGGGTGCAAAGGGCTTTACAGAATCTCTCAATGCTAGGGATCCTGCCTGTCCCATACTATTTAAGAGTCTGAGATCACTGCCCTATTCAGTTGCTGAGGAATGTGGGCTGCTTTGCATTTGACCTCTTTGTCAAAGTAAAACAGTAAAGGTACATCACAGAGGCAGTGGATCAAGCCAGATGTGAAATGCTGTGTAATCACAGGGTCTGAAATCTGCTTTTCCTCAAGGTTCTAAGTTTCCTCTGGTGTTCCAGAAACTGTATTAGATACATTGTCCAGGAACAATCCCATTCTAAGTTTCATTTTTACTTGTTTCATCATCTTAACTCCTTGAGGACAGGAACCATGTCGTCTTTGTTGTTTGCCCAATAGTGACTAGAAAGATGCTAGACATGAAGGCTGTAGTGAAGCTCAAACACACGTAATGAAACTTTTAAAAGCAGCACAAAGCATCTGTGCTCTACTTCTCTGAAGAAAATAATTTTTAAGAAAATTAAAAAATGCACACAAAGATGGTCACTGCCAGTCTGTAAGCCAAATTGTAAATACTCTAAATGTATTTAATTAATACTCTAAATCTATTCAATGGATATTTACATTTTGGTTACTCTACTTACTACACACCTTAGCAATTTACTTGACTTTCTATGCCTCGGTTTCTGACTCTGTAAAATGGGAATCTGCTGATAGTCGTTGTGAAGAATAAGTGAGATAATACATGCAAAGCAGTAAGAACATTACCTAGCACAGAGTAAATGTTCAGTTAAATGTTACCTATTATTATTTTTCCACTACTCTAAATAACTATAATGACTGTTACAAGATAAAAATATTTACAATGTTACATTTCAGAAAATGAAATTATATAGTCACTTTTATTACAATAATATATGATATAGTCCATAATTCAAAAACAATGGTGCATTTTGAGCATCTAAGAATTACTGGATACCACATTAGCAGTAGGAGCACACAGAAGTAATGAACTGGACCTGACTGGAAGGGAGAGAAACAAACTAAGCAGAAAACTTCAATTCAAGGTGGAGAGTGTTCTAGAAAAACAAAGATTTTGAATATTTAGCCCTCCTGAGAATTCAGGAAGGGACACCCAGTTGAGTTGACCGTCAAATCTAAGTCAAAGTATGAGAGAGATAAAGAAGGTTACAAATTCCAATATGGCACCCAATTTTAAAATTTGGTGGAAAAAAGTATCTGTGTAGGAAAAAAACAGTAGCTCAGGGTTGCCTGGCTGGCTCAGTCAGTGGAGCATGCGACTCTTAATCTCAGGGTTTTGAGTTCAAGCCCCACCTTCGCCTAGTATCTACTTAAAAAATAAATAAATAAACAAAAGTTAAAAAAAATATAACTAGAAAATTCCTGAGAATAACTGCAATAAAATATATACAGACTATACAAAGATTATAAACCATTCCTGAAGGACCAAAGGACCTAAATACATGGAAAAACAAACCATTTTTCTATCTGCAAAGTATTATGAAACTATTAATCCTCCTCCAACTTAACTGAAAAATACAATGTCATCCCAATCAAAACTCCAACAGGACTTGACAATCTGATTCTAAAGTTTCTCTGAAGGGGAAAATGTACAAAGAATAGCTAAGAGAATCAAAATAAAACAGAAAAAAATGGGTCTCCAGTCCACGAGACAACAAAATAGTTTACCAAGCTGCAATAATTGAAAAGTATGCTACAGGTAACGGAATAGCCAATCTGTCAATATGGAAAGAGGAAAACTAGCATCTGATAACTGGTTGTGCAAATCATAGTGAGGACTGAGGCCACTGAGACATTTAGGAAACATGCTATAACCTTACATTATACCTTACATAAAAATAAATCCCAAACACATTCAAATATAAATATAAAAAGGCAAAACCATAAAACAGATTGTAAGACAGATGAATATTTGTATATTCTTAACTTGTAGACACCTTTCCTGTGCAAGATTAAAAGCTAATAGGATATACATGACAAATCTGACTCCAAAAAAATTTAAATTTCCTCATGTAAGAATACACAATAAACCTGATGTCCAAAATTGGAGGCTCACAATGCTGGTGTTGTCCTAAGTTTGTTTGGTCTGCAAGGTTTCTGTTATTGTTGATGTTGGTTTTTTCAATGCAGTAAGTTGCCAGGCTTTAAAAGTCAGGGCAACTGGCTGTCTGGCAATACTTTCTATACTTGGAGATAGCAACAAGCTGTGGGGGAAAGGGGTGGGGCCCTCTTGAGGTGAGGTGAGAGCTCTCCGATTCATCATCACTCCAACCCATCCCTCTACTCATTGACTTCACCAGCCTACTCACTTTGCGGATTTTATTTTTGAGGCCTTCCAGTAAAATAAAGGCAGGGGGAAAACAGTGCAGTTTTACCTAAGAGACAAGAGATTGATTCTACATATGTAAACAGAATTTCTAAACTGAATATGAAAAAGATAAACCAATTTTCTTTTTCATTGGCAAAGGCCACTTATAAAATATATATAAAGGGCCAATAAACATCTGAGAGGGAAAATTTCTCTTCCAAGCAGAAAGATTCACACCAGTGTTTGCCCACTGGATTGGTAAAAATAAAAAATGATGATAATATCTTATCTTGGCAGGAGTATAGGAACTGGCAAGCTCAGACACTGTTAATAGGAGAGGAGATCTGAACAATGTTCTGATGGGCAATTTGGCAAGAGCTACCAAAATTTAAAACTTATATATACTTTGGCCCACCTATCCAGGGATTCCAGGAATTTGTCATTTAGGACTACTGAAAATTGCCTGCTAAGAGAGGCACATATATGCCAAAATGTTCAACAAAGCATTTTTTTTTTAAGATCTTATGTATTTGAAAGAGAGTGAGCAAGTGAGAGCACAAGTGGGGGGAGGGGCAGAGGGAGAAGGAGAAGCAGACTCCCTGCGGAGCAGGGAGCCCAACATGGGACTCATTCCAGGACCCTGGGATCCTGACCTGAGCCGAAGGCAGATGCTTACCTGACTGGGCTACCCAGGCATCCCATTATAGCATTGTTTATAATGGCAAATAGAAGCAACTTAAATGCTCATAAGTAAGGAATGGGCTGATTATATTACGGTACAGCCACAGGTTAGAATACAGCTCTTAATGAGTGAGACGGCTCTATATTTGTTGATGTTTGTTGATACAGAAAAAACTCTCCAAGTGGAATGGTCATAATAATCATCACAGCCTAATGAACCTAAGGTAAAAATATATATAAGATGCACACACACCCCTGTATGTACAGCATACTACATTTTCCCTAACAATTATCAACATATTTATGTTTATATAAATGTACATTTATAACATATATTTACAAATGTATAAAATATAAATATATGTCAGTAGATACACATTTTTTACTCTGTGGTTTTTCATGTCATTTGTAATTTTCCTAAGCATGTATTCACGAATTACTTGAATACCTTTTTTTTTCCTCTAGAGGACATAAAGAATATTCCTATAAAGAAAAAGAAAAAAGAAAAAAGACTATCAAGGATTTGTAAAGAAAGAAAAGGGGGCACCTGGGTGGCTCAGTTGGTTAAGCATATGACTTGATTTTGGCTCAGGTCATGATGCCAGCCAGCATCATGAGATCGAAACCTGCATCGGGCTCTGTGCTACACATGGAGCCTGCTTAGGATTCTCTCTCTCCCTTTGGCCCTCCATGCTCCTCTAAAAAAAAAAAAAGAAAAAAAAAAAAGAAAGAAAGAAAAAAAATAAGAATTCTGTGAGGTGTTATGTTAGAGCTCAAGCTGGATTTGTGGGGGAAAGGGATTCTGTTGAGCAGCACTTGATACAGCTGGACACACGTGTGTACAGGTGACAGACAACTGGCTGGGCCTTCCACCCCAAATCTAAGCACCATCCATAACCACTGAATGTCCCTTTGTTACTTCAATTAAAGCTTGCAGAATTTGCTTAAAAATAACACTTCTGATACCAAATCTTAAATACAGTATCATCTCAGTGGTATAAATAATACACTAAAAAGGGCTTGGAAGAAAACATGCCAATCTCTACATAGTATTGCCTCTGTGAGGGAGGGAGCAGGAGTGATAGTCTTTCTGTTTCTTGATTCTTTTCCATTTTCCACTTTTCTAGAATAATTATTATTTTTATCATCAAAGGAAAAAGAACACTTTCCAAAATGAATTTTATGTTATAGTAGAAATAAAGCCACTGTTATCCCATCCCCCCAGCCGGGGGTACCCTAAGTCAAGTATGTATGTATAGTGGTCTTCCCATTCCAGTTACAACTTTCTTTGCCTGGTGGTGAGTCCCCGGACTACTTGCTCCACACTTTAGGGTAGGGATCATGTGGGGGTTGAGATGGATACAAGTGGACCAGAAGAAAGAGTATTCCTGTCCTTTCATGGGTCACACTGATTCTTCTCCCCACTTGTGTGTGAATGGCCCTGGGCCATCTTGAGTCCTACCATCTTTCTTTCCTACCACCTCTTCCTGTATCTGCTCTGCTCTTTTTTTTTTTTCTTCTTCCTTTTCCTTTCCCACCTCTATTCCCTACTCTCCCTCGCCTCCCCTCCTCCTTTACCTGTCTTCAAGTCACTCAATGGCATGTTGGGATGGATTTGAGGAGGGGAGGGGAGAAGGTTGGGTGGACTGAAATGTTCTAATTCTGTAGGTGACCACTGCCAGGCTCAAATTTTAGAACGATGACGAAACTCTCTGGGAAGGAAGGGAGATGCAAAAGAGAGGATACAAAATAAGAAAGACAATCCAAGGTACAATTCTAATGGTTATCTCCTGATCACAGATTGGGGCCCCTCTGTGGAAAGCTTCAAAGGCAATTAACAACAACAAAAATCCTCCTAAGATGGCATTTACAGGTCACTGCCTGGTCTGTCACTCTAATCAGGATTAAGCCTAAAAAATTTTAAAAAGGTAAAAATGAAAGCAAACTTCAAAAAAGTTTTCCTTTACAGTATCATCCCAGGAAACCACAAACAATTTTTTTTTCCTCCACTGGGAAAGAGGCAAAAAGGCAGTTTGCTCCAAAGGGCAAGACCTGCAAGGAAAGTACTCGGTTAGCTGACCTCGCGGGGGGCCACTTCTTCCTCGCAAGTTCTCAGTTCCTTGGGAACTCTGCCAGAGTCCAGGCCAGCGACACTCCTGAAGATGTCATTCCCACCTCAGCAAAACCTCCTGTGACTGCCCAGGAAACATCAGGGGAATGAACGAACTAGTGACCAAGTGAATGAATGGAACGGGAAAAGAAGCAGAAGCAGCCCCGCTGGGTGCTTACCTCTTCTGGTTCATGGAAGCCACTTGGAGCCACTCATTGGTGCTGGGGTTGTAGGAGTGCGCAGCCGAGATTTCCTGGCTAGTGATCCTATACCCGCCCACTATGAAGAGGTAGTTGTCCAGGATGGCGGACCCGTAACCCCTGACGTTCACCAGGTCGGGAGGAAGGTTGTTGGCCAGCGGGAACCAACGTTCGGTCATCTCCTCATACCTGAGCATGGACGGGGGCTCCCCCTGGTAGGGGTGAGGGGCCAGGGGTCCCCCCAGGAAATCCCCCAGGGCTACAAGAACCGGAGTCCCGGTCATCCGGGCCTCTCTCAGCCTCTGCTTCAGGCTGACATCCCCGGGGGCTTGAGGAGGAGCCCCCAGGAGGTGGAACTGGGGCTTGCACAGCACCTCGTGGAAGTGGACGACCATGAAGCGCAAGCAGGCCTCCTGCAGGTCGGGCAGCCCGTACACCTGCGCCAGGCGGTACAGCTCCAGGCAGTTGGTGAGCCGCACCTGGGACAGCAGCAGCTGCAGCAGAGACGTGACCTGAAGGAAGGAGGCCGCTTCCACCAGCTCCGCCAGCAGGCTCACCTCGTCCATCTCCTCTTCCTCCTCCACCCCGCCGCCCTTCTCCGCCCGCGGGCCCAGGAGCCAGCCTTCGCGGGCCCCGCCGGCGTTGATGAAGTCCAGCACCAGGCGCAGGCCCGGGGCGCTGAGGCCGCGCAGCTGCTGCACCTCGGGGCCGCCGGCCTCCTGGCTCAGGGCCTCGCGCATGCCGGAGCGGTAGAGGGCGCGGAAATAGTCGCTCTGCTCGATAAGCTTCCTCTTGCTCACCGGGTAGCAGCGGTCCTCCAGGCGGATCTGCACCATCTCCTCGGCCGACATGGCTGGGGGCCCGGGGGCCGCGGGGGTGCCCGCCAGCTCTGCGCGCTCGCCTCCCCGCCCCCACGCGCTCGCCGGGTTCCGGGTTGGGCGCGCCGAGGGATGGCGCCGCGGAGGAGGAAGGAGGCGACGGGCCGCCGCCCGCTCCCGCGTCTTCCCAGTCTATCTGGGTCCCGGCGGCGCCCCCGAGGCAGCCCCTCCTCCTGGTCCCGGGGCGGGCGGCTCAGCCTCGCTCCCCCGGAGCGGCCGCCCTGCCGGTCTGCTTTGCCTCAACGCCAAAAAAGGCCCGGCTGCCGCGCGCCGGGCGTCGGGAGGCGGCCGCCGTCCTCGTTCGGGTTGTCCGGGCCGCGTCAGCCGCCGAGGGGATCCCAGCCCCCAGTCTACAGCCTCCTCCCACGCCTCGCTTCTCACTTCCGCCCGCAGGACCCCTGCCGCCCGCCAGACCTGCGAGCGGATCCGACTTTCGGGGAGGGCTGGAGGGCTGCGGGCCCGGGCGCTCAGGCTGCGGCCGCGTCCCCGCAGCCTCCCCCGCACGCCGGGCGCAGCGGCTCTGCGGCCTGCGGGCTCCGCAGCGATGCACCGGTTGGGAGGGGGACTGGAGGCGAGGTGAAGCCAGTCCGCTGTTTCTTCCACGCTGCTTTACAAGCGGGAAGGGAGAGAAAAGAAGAAACAGGCATGGGGGGGAC